>CM062822.1:16107889-16155827 GCA_031772345.1 Himalopsyche anomala | reverse complement strand
TATATGCATAAATAACAGTAACAATTAAATTAAGGTGGTAATAAACCAAATGATAGTTTGTATTTTTTTTAATATTAAAAAGGGTAAATTTCTGTTAGCCAAAACACATAAGAGACTAGTAATGTATCTATTGTACGATTATATGGAGTATTTGTACACCCAAATAAATATATAGGGTGTAAAAATGTTTGTATCTTTGATAAAGAAATAAATGGACATATAGAGTGTCTCAAAAGTAGCAGCTATAATAATTTTGAAATTCTCTTGCTGAAATGGTTATATATAAATATTGATGTAAGAATATGATATAAAGAGATTTACCAAATTAAATAAATGTTTAAAAATAATTTATTTATGTTTGCTTCCTGAATAATGTGTATAATAAGGAAGCGTTTTCCATACAAAAGTAATTATTAATACAAACGGTGAATATGTTCTCTATATCCATCTGATCGCCGCCCAAATCCCCACATTTAAATTTGTATTATATTAAAAGCAATACCATGACAATTGATATCTGATATAACATAATAAATCTGTAATTGCTTTCCAAGTGCGCACAATACACAGAGTAAGACCGCCTGCAATGAACAATGATCAGTTTACTTATGATATTACATATATGTAAATGCCACGTTTTAAAAAAAATCGTCAATTTAATCCAGATTTTGATTTTTTTCATCTAAAGCAAATATATAATAAAGCAATGTTCAATGCAATTACTGAAGACCCAGCTTTATAATAATATTCTCTTTGGGAGAGTTCCACCTTTTAAAGACAATATATCTTCGGCAACGAGAGATTTGTCGGTCGCATTTGGTAGAAATACACACACCTTATTGTTAACTGTTAAAAGAATTAGTTAGCTACACTTTGTGATTGTATAGTGTTCAAGATTACTATTTATTATAGACGAAACAAGCAAGAAACGTTACACTGATAGGTAATATTACAACATAAGAGTACCTGTTTCTAAATAATATTATGAAATGTCTGTCGTTTGAAAAGGGCGAGTCGACCATTTTAACAAAATCATATACAAATTAAATATTTTTTTCGCTAACATGTTTGTGTAAATCTGACGATTCCTTCTAGTCTTTGTTTTAAACTTGTTAGTTAATTGATAATCAAATTAAAACGAAGTTTTTACGCTCTTCCTGTAAAATATCATTTTGGTCAGTTCGACCTTTTCCATGCCCCGACGATAATTTTCTATTTGGTAGATTTTTATATCAATAATTTAAACATGACTATCTGATATTACAAGAACGATTAGAACGTGATAGATTTCCATCGTAGAGAATTTTCTCGAGTCAATACCCCACCCCCTCTGGCTCATTTGTTTTTTAAATCACAATTCTTACTTACTACTACAAAGATAATAAAACAAAACTGTGGCCACAAACTCTTAAAATTAATAAAATTCATGTTTCATTTACCTACAATTTATTCTCCACAAGAATCAGCGATAAATATAATAATCAATGAAAATAAAAATACAATTAAAAATATATTCAACAAATTTAATGTAATTACAAAATACTTTTCTATTATAAGTATTCATTAAATAAGAGATCAATATAAACTTTAAATGTGTTCACTGTCAATTCATGGTTGAATGGAAAATCCATATTAAAAAATATAGCACTAATTTCTAGTAATTCCACAATTATGTAATAAGACCAGGACCGGTTTCGCTCAACACGAGCATTTTAAACTTCAGTTCAAGTCAGAGTGACAGGTCCAGATCTATTAAATATATGTAGAATTATTATAGCACGAAAGATTATTTATTTCTTAATACAATAAATATATGGTATAAATTTTACACACATCCTAGTTGCAATCAAATGAAAATATACGTCGAACGTTAGCAATTGATTCTCGGAAAATTATACTATACAGAAGACAGAGTTCAAGGGATTATCAACTGATAATATCCATAATGCGGAATAAGTTTTTAAAAAAGTGTTTTTTTAAAGATCATATTTTTGAAGCTCATAAACAAAATCTTACAATGAGGTAGAGCCAATCGTATATCGTATAATATCAATCTTATCACATTAAATATTGTTAGAAACGAATTATATTTACCTTTCCCATTATCTTCCCCGACGGTCTGTCCAACACTTATTGCTATAATCACACACAAAACCACTTTCATAATGCCGCACTGCATTTTGATATACATTACCACTAAAAAACGATCACAAATTTAAAAAAGGCGGTTTTAAATACCGAAAACTTGTTACACACCTTAGAAGCATTTTACACGTCACATTTATTAATGTTCAATAATTTCCGAAAACTATTTGACTGTAATGTTTTAGTAGACATTATGAACGGCAATGTTTATTATGAAAATTCATTTAATATTGACGTATCTGCAATATTAAACCACCATCTGAAAAATAAAAGAAAACAAGTATTAACAGATGCTATTTGCACACTTTTGTTAATTTAAATAAAAATATAATTGTTTTTAAGACAGACATTTTTCTTTCTAGTTTATAATTGACACTGTTAATATTGTTATATCAAGTTGTTTCATACCCGGTTTTTTATTGACTGTTCTCAAATAAGCTATTTTTAAAACGATACAAATTTAATACAGTGGCTTAAATAATACAACTTTTAAGTAAATTCTGTGTTTTTTTTTTATATAGTACGTAACATTTAAAAGGCAAAATTATTAACTGCTTGTTCACTCATAAGGGCAAAAAGTTACACTAACTAAACATACCTGACCTAACCAAAAACCCAAGCCCCCAAAAGCCCTATTCCCACCACCGTCTTGCTTGGTTTCATCTGCACCCTACCTCTATCTCTCTCTCGGTCATATGTCATTATTTTTTTGTTGTAGTTTTCAAGAACAGTTTGTGTGCATCTTGCGCATTTTAAAAGGTGCAGACACATATTCTCAACATGTTATTCAAATGATAATAGTAGAAAACTAACCATAACAAGGATTATATTGCAATAGGTACTTTGTATACGTTTACTATTTATATTCAGAGTTTGTTTTGTCAGACAATGAAATCTTCAATTTAAATGTAAATATTGCCATTAAATGATGAGATAATGAGACATAATGTGTTAAATGGGCGATGAATATTAGATAAGTCAATAATTTCTAAATAATCTTTTTTTGAACACCGCTGACTGCAATTGAACACTCAAATAATTAACAGTACTGTTAAAAAACTTTACTTTCTAACTATAACACCGTATGTCTACAAAACGTTGAAAATAATAGACAAAATTGTCTGTAAATATGTTTTGCGTATTTTGAAAACTAGAAACTATTTGGCAGTGCAATTAATAACTAATTGGCAATTGGAAATCTTATATCAGATGAACTTGCTGAAGATTGTTCAAGTTACTGAAGATCAATTTATGAAAAAATAAAATCACACGTGTCAAGATTATTAAGAAATAATAAAAATTAAATTGATGTTAACATTAAATGATAGAAATCGCTATTTAACATAAGATATAAGTAAAATTGTCATTTTGTTAAAATTATATCTAAATTTAATAAAAACCGTGCACTACTCGACATGGTTTAAGAATCATTGTTAATCACAGATGCGTTACAAGGGCGTAGCGTTGTCCCTTCCTCGGGTACCTAACAATAGAGAGAAAAAAATACGGTTGAGCAAGACGAAGTAACAATTGAACAACTTTGGATCAAACAATAATCCTATTATTAGCAAAATTTTGTTCAGTGTGCGAAATTGAGACCTCCGAGGTCTCTTTTCAACAATCTTTACTTTACTTGAAAAGCTAATTTTTTTACAATCCATACTCTCTATACTCATTGTGCTTTTATGTCGGTCAGTAAGCTGGGAATAGTACAATGCCATTCAATAGTAATTATTACTTCTTTAGTCATGGTATAGCTTCTTTTTTACCTCTGTATGACCGTTCTTTCGATAACAGTAAAATAAATTTCAAATATACGAAACAATGGGAAATTTTATTCTATATCATAGTATAAGTCAAGAAAATACCATATCAAATCAAATGATTTGTTTTTCAGAGCATTCTTTAAAAAAAATGCTATGTAAAAATATAAGTATAAATTAATGCCTACCAATTTAAGGATAGAACGACGCATCTTTTAAACAAATAGAATTGCCTACCTTACCAATGAATCTTAAAAGTTATTAAAAAACTGGTCGTTTGTAAGTTGTAAAAACGTTTTCCAAAAAAATGCTTTCTTGGAAGCACCTCTTGTAATAATAATAAAGCAATAAATGACGGCACATCTGTTTCACAAAAACACTATTTCAGATAATAAAAATATACATGTACAAGTAGACTTATGTTAAAAATAAATATTAACAACAATGTACGTGTAACATAATGTAGGTAAATCCATTTTATTTAACCATCTAACATTATAGGAAATTCAAACGTAAAAATATGTTAAGAACATGGTATATTATGTATAGTATATTTTTTGTCTTGGAATATTCTTCAACAAACAAGGTATGTATGTCACAATAAAGCTACATTTTAATTACAATTAACCAAAAAAACATTTTGTAATAAAAATTGTTTTAATATTATCAACAAAAAAAAAAAATGTAATTTAGTTTTGACAATTCTTGTTCGTATTTAGCAGTGGAGCAAACCGAAATTAGCTTACAAAATTTCAATTTCTAATTCTTTTTAACAATATTTATTTTCTTAAATGTTTCTACACACTTTTTTGTTTTTGACTTTACTTTATTTACTCTTTCGCCGTTGATAAAATTACTTTGTTTATTTTTGGATAAGAAAAACTTTTATACACGCTGCCATTATTTATTCGAATGGCTGTTATCATTATCCCACTGATTTAATTGCTTTAAAAACATTTTGGCGGAAACAAATAGATGTCTACGTCGAGATATATTATTACTATAATAGTCTCTGTCGTTATCTAGAAACTGTTAATAACAAGCCACGTTTTGAAAGAGCAGAGACAAAAAAACAACGGACGACGGTAATGGTCACAAAGCCCGCATATCTCGACAATAAAACAAGCCAGTTGAAAGATAAACGGCAGGTTATCCAACCAATTATACCAACTCTGTTGTAATTGCAGGTTGCAAACTTGCCGCAAAGTTTCCGTAAAACAAACCTACCGACTCCAGAGACACTTAATCGTCTAGTTTTTTTCGATGGATTGTTTGTTATCAAACGACCAATCATAAAACGTAAATCATTCCAATTCGTGGGATAAAACTATAAATGTTTTCATATTACAAAGATTTTCGAACTGTCGAGCAGTGTAAATTTTTCAAATAAATTATAAACCTACATTAGGCATATTTTAAAATACGCATGCATACTTATTACAATAAAATTCATTTACAATTTTAAAAAACTGATGCGTGCAACTGACACAATCCATTATTCACTAATAATCCATTAACTATTGTTTAATGTATTTTTAAGCAGATGTATGGTAGTGATAAAGCTTAGAAAATGATGTTCTTTTAACTCTCGCGGCTCGGAGACTAGAAAAATACTTCTCTGCCGATGGGGGTCGTTTAGGGACCCCAATGGTTTCCTCATTATTGGCCTTATTCTTATGAATTTCAAAAAAAATAGTCTAAGGGCTTTAAAATATCTCTCTGCATCATTCCTCATACATTTTTTTATAAAAATCCGTGTTTTTTTAATAAATAATCATATTTTAAGTTGCGCATAAAAAATACGTCATTCCAGTACAAATATGAATTTGCAACTGACGCGTTCAGCCCAGTTATCTTACGAACGATCGCTGATAAGCGGGCGCTTATCTCGTTATCGCATACTCGCGTTATCGCGTATTTATATAAACTACAAAAGGTCCAAAAAACTATGATATAAGAATATCTTAATTATAAACATTGTATCACCCATATTAAAATAGATATTTAAGAAAATGTGGGTATTGGGGTCGCATTTCTTGAGCTTAGAACCGAAAAAGTTAAAAATAAGTAATCTTCATTTGTATTTTACTATAATATCGTGAAATACACAAACGTGTGAATAGGATTTCTCTAATACGACTAGCACATCCCAGAATCGGTATACTTTTCGAAAATTTCGTCGTATGAATTCAATCTTCGACACAAAAAAAAAAACTATGCAATTCCTTTGAGAGGTTTACTCCGCTGCGTTGAAGCTGGCACGACACGAAAATTCCATTAGAAATCTCTGATCAGGAAAAAGTGTTTGGTAATAGAGTATCTAAAAAGGA
Organism: Himalopsyche anomala; assembly: GCA_031772345.1. NCBI lineage: Eukaryota > Metazoa > Arthropoda > Insecta > Trichoptera > Rhyacophilidae > Himalopsyche > Himalopsyche anomala. The sequence continues at coordinate 16,149,589 of CM062822.1, read as the reverse complement.
TAAACAGAGTGGTGCTTTTGCTGGCGTGTATTAGGTACTGAAAGAGCTATGAAAACATTCAAATTGGAAGTGCTGAGTGATGCGATGTGGTCATTATCACCGAGACTTTTTCAGAACGCGACGAGAGCGTTTTAGTATTGTTTTTTGTACACAAATTAGTATTTAAAAATATATAGGCAATATATTATACAATCACCAATTGTATAATAGTATAAAACAGTAAATATAAATATCATGTACGTGCTGTATTTCATTGTATGCAATACATAGAAGAGTTATTATTTGAAAGAGTAGATAAATTCAAAAGACACAATATGTGTAATATAAAATAAAATTTGATAACCTTATTCATAAGTCTTGCGATGGTACTTCTGATGATGCTTTTCAATGAAACAAAACACGTGTCACATTTTGTAAAACAGCAATAGGAATAACAGAGTTATCAAATTTAATTTTATATTAAAATTAAACCTCCACAAAGTTACCGCCGAATCCATCGAAGGCAATATGTGTATATTACAAGGATGAGCATTAATGAAGTTTATGAGAGCCACATTCTGGAATTTCATCAATATAAAGATCCACACCATAGTCATGTTTTCACGTAGTATTAAATACAAATCTTAATTACTATATGAAGTAAGAAATATAGAACATATATTTTTTAATCAAATTTTAATTGTAATAGACCATGTTATTTTTATAGAGGAAAAAATATGAGTCAACTACAAATCTTTTGATCGTGATTTAACGCATAGTCGTTAAATAAAATTTAATCATATAATAAAAACAAGAAATCTAGAATTAAAAATATATTAATGAAATTTCTACACAGCTATAAAAAAATGATATTCAGTAAAAACAATATTCCGTATACATAAAATATCATTTCCATTCATCAATACAACAGTAAAAAGTATTATGATTTTTTTATTTATCGAAAATCATGTATGGTAGATAATTAAGTTTTTACGATATATATTAATCTTTTTCCATTGATTCCAACAAGATATCAAACATTTTATTATTATTATACAAAGATTATTTTAATACGATATTAAATTACGATAATTTTAAGTTAACAAATAGATACTACTGGTAACGTTTTGGTTACATAAAAAAAACAACTCAAATAAAGATTGATGCGTGTACGCAACGCGAATGACAAAAATACAGAAAATAGCATCCATTTTTTGATTAATTACTGCTACAGTTCGGTTTAGATATGATCTAAAATCCACAAAATGATCTATTACTATACATCAAACCAACCCTATTCCCAACAGCGGGGTGTCAGAACAATCACTCTTCGTGGAGCGTAAAAAATCAACATCACTAATAAATATATCATAAAGACGAGCGTATGTTTTTTTTATCAGATCTGTTTTAAAATAGATAGGATTTACTGATACGAATACTAATGAATTTTTATAATGCATTACTAAAATAAGTTAAAAGTTTTACCACTATATGAAGTAAATATAAATCGATTAATCAATAAAAAATCGGGGCACATTCGGCGCAACAACGCCATAAGTGCAAACTTCCTCTTCTCTGGGAGAACTTGATTCATTTAATGGTTTTGAGACATTTATCTAATTTTTCATTATTTTGCACGTGTGAATTTGTTTCACAGGGTGTACGATATGGTGTTTATAATAAATAAGTCGTTACAAAAGCGACTCGTTCTTTTTATTTAAATTAATTATTTCGTAACAAGTATTTAACTTTTCCGGTTCTAAGCTCAAGAAATGCGACCCCAATACCCACATTTTCTTAAATATCTATTTTAATATGGGTGATACAATGTTTATAATAAAGGTATTCTTATATCATAGTTTTTTGGACCTTTTGTAGTTTATATAAATACGCGATAACGCGATAAGCGATCGTTCGTAAGATAGCTGGGCTAAACGCGTCAGTTGCAATTTCATATTTGTGCTGGGATGACGTCTTTTTTACGCGAAACTTAAAATATGATTATTTATTAAAAAAAACACAGATTTTTATAAAAAAAATGTATGATGAATGATGTAGAGATATTTTGAAGCCCTTGGACTATTTTTTTTTGAAATTCATAAGAATAAGGCCAATAATGAGGAAACCACTGGGGTCCCCAAACGACCCCGATTGGCAGATAAGTATTTTTCTAGTCTCCGAGCCGCGAGAGTTAAAATAATAAGAGAAATTTTATAATGTTTATAATAGGAGTGAAAGTGGTTAAAAATCTACGACGCTTTCTAAAAAAATCGACATCTTTGTCTTTTGATTTGTTTAATTACGCATAGGTTTATAATTGATAATGTTTTTATATAAAAAAGACGTATTTTTACCAAAATCATAACATAACATGATAAATAAAAATTCAAACAAACATTATACAATTTTTGTTAAGTGTTTGTTGCCATTACAGATAAACATAATTTGCATATTATCTGTTTCTTTCTTAGAAATCGAGACCCTAGTACATATTTTATAGTCGAATGATGATAATGATTCAGTACAATAGAAAAATACGTCTTCATTATAACACGACCACAAGCGATTGTTAACATAAAAAAGAACGGTGTCAGCACACCGAATCCCTGCTGTTAGGTGAGACCGTACATCACCGACTTATATGCGGGCCGCTCTTTACGGATAGCCGGCTTAAATTGTTTTAAAAACGTGAAACTAAAATTGAAATCAAAATGCAATTAGTGTTGTCATTTTGAATAATGACTTTTAGCCGATTGTTAATCTATAGTGGTATTTTTTAAAAATTCCGAGGCGAACAAGTTAACTAATTTCTAAGTAACAGCGATAGAAGCTTTTTTCAATTTGTAACAGAGAACACAACTTGATAAAAGTTCTGCGAAAAATATGTAAGCTAAAAATGCCGAATTGGTATCTAAATTTAGCTTTTAAGTTTAAAAAAGGACGGCCTGTGAAAATTGCGACCAGGAAAAAGGACTTAAGAAAAGGTTTTTCGTGAAAAAAACGGTTTATCAGCCACCGTACACTTCAAGGTGGTGTATATTTTATAATTTGTTATTTTTAAATTATCAAAAAACGTTTTTTGTGTCTCTGTAAAAGTTGTTATGTGTGGGTTACGCCGTTTTTCCTTCCCAGACGAATTGACTAATTATATATTTGTGTTTCCACGAGGCGACACTTCTCAGCTATATTTTACAATCAACTCATTTTGTACACGGTTTTAAAAAAAATATACTATATTTTTACACGAATTATTTGTTATAACACGATACCCAGACACAAAAACCACAGATGGGGATAAAAAAAATCCTTATAACAAATTGAACAACAGAAAACAGCTATAATAAACAAAAGGCTTCATTAGGTCATCATTAGGCTTTATCGGTAGAGCTAAAAAAAACGAGTCACGCTGATAATTTGGGCAAATCGGTCAATTCCCGGGTTATAAATAACCTTGAAAAAATGTGGTGTTCGCCGCCCTACCAATATTTAAGAATGCGCTCTAGGGTCCAAAAAGGTTGGTAGCCCCTGAAGTAGACTGTCTTTCTATCCGGATTCTACTGTATAAAGATTGGAATAATTTACTGTAAATACAATGCAAGTCTTCTTGCATAAAGTATTTTTTTGTTTTTTTTAATGGGAAAATATGATGTTTTAACTACTATTAATAAAAACACAATATTCCTTTGTCCTTCATTCCACTTTATTTAATATGTCAGGACCGGTTTCGCTCATTACGAGCATCTTCAACTGATAAGAAATATAATTTAACAATGCTATCTATACAAAAATGAACAGTTATAAACAACAATTGGCATTGAAAAGAAATTACCAATTACATTAAAAGTGATTCTAAAATAACACAAAATTAAAATGTTTAAGACATCTAACATATAATTAAAAAGTCATCTTAGATTAATAAATTTAGAATGGCGATTGAAAGTAATTACAAACATAATTAAAATTTGGGAAATTTTTGATAAAGTGATAAAATGCTACATTAATAAATTGAATAGGCTTAATGATAGTTTCCTGTTTTTCCCCGCTTACTGTTGCCAATGCCAATTGTTGTTTATAACTGTTCATTTTTGTATAAATAGCATTGTTAAATTATATTTCTTATCAGTTGACGATGCTCGTAATGAGCGAAAGCGGTCCTGACATATTAAATAAAGTGGAATAAAGTACAAAGGAATATTGTGTTTTTATTAATATAATGCCTTTCCACCAAGTATCGACAGTGAACACCCTAAAAGTTTTAACAACTGTTTTAATAGTAGTTTTTTTGTAAATAAAAACGGAGATTTTTTTACCATCAACGTCCAAGTTTTTTAAAATGTGATCAAATGAATGTACGAACACAATGTATGTAAATTAAAATTCACTTGTATTACATTATCATTATTTACAAAAGATACGATTTATTAAGTTCTGAAAAAGACGTATCGTACTAATACACCTTACTCGGCCTTTAAAAAATTGTGACTAGACTAAAACTTTCTCACGATCCCGCTTCACTAATAGATTTTCCGATTCTAATATTTGCGGTTAACCATAGTATTACCACGCTTAGTATGTGTATTACATAGAAGACTAAACTTCTGCCGAGGATCAATAGATAAACGCTCACGCATAGTTTTGGTTTGTGGTAAAATTATTGTTGATATATTTAATGTTGTGAATTTAACATTTTTATAATTATAAAATAACATTATAAGCCATATGAAAAAATCAATACAAATTTCAGTTTAATTCTATTAATTTTTCACGGTTTATTTGGATATGGATATTAAAGAACTTAATGTTGGTGAACGCACAAAAAAGCGCCATGCATACATAATACAGTGAGAATAGTTTGCCCTTCTTTTTCTGCGAGTTGATTAAACTCAGTATTAAAAATATCCAGGTCAGAGGTCAAATAATTGCTACTCATATTTTGCTTATTTATTCAACCATTAATTTGACGACCCATGTAGTAAATCGTCAATGTTAAAAAGTCTTTTTTTATTTAAAGAAAATTGAATAAAGATATTGGCAGAGAAAGCATCGGAATTAAACCAAGTATCTCAGTTATTAGAAATCATAACGAAAATCTACGGTAAGATGTCAACCGGCAATAATTATTCTCAGGGGAAAGGCATTTTATTATAAAGCGAGCGGCAATACTGGGTATAACGAAACCGGGATATCAAATTTTGAATTAAAGAAATTACATATTTTAATAAATTTGTTCGCAATGAATTGAAATATTTTAAAGCTGCCAGAGTTGTTTGTATCAACATTGTCAGATTCCAGAATTGATGACCCTTTTTAATGATGTATTATTATTTTAAGAAACTGCAAAAACACCCGATAAAAATTATGTCACGACTGTATTTTATATGAAATATCGAAATACCATTTTTTTTACTAGCCCGGTGTTGAGATTTCAGTTGGTTCTAATTTAGTCCTTTTTTGTAATACATACATTCGTCTGATATTGCAGTCTCTAATTATATACATAAAATTACAACACGTTTATGTGACCCGGTTTCTCAACATTTTAAGAGTCGACACTTGTCTTTGTCTTGATGATTTTTGTCATTCTATATGTGACACGGTTTCTCAACCCTAAAAATCGACACCCCACCCTCTGCCTTGATGATTTTTGCCATCTTATGTGTGACAAAGTTTCTCAACATTTTAAGAGTCTACACATAATCAGGACAGGTTTCATTATTCGCGTGCATTTTCAACTAGAAAAAATCATAACGAAAATATAAATTATGTTATAATTTACTATAAAAATTAGCGTGCTTTGTTGCTTTTCCGCAAAAAAAAATCCGATTGAAAAAGAAAAGCGTGACTAAACAAAAAAACCGAAAACCGCTCGTGCGATGTGTATTTTTGTAGGTAGACTTTTCATACATATTTTTAGCAAACATACGATTCAGCGATTAAACGGTTTACGGTTATTTCACGCAATTTCACATAACTGATATTATCCAAAAAAGTGCTTCGGATTTTAATAACCGGTAATGGGACATTTTATAGCGAAATTATTTCAAATTAAACCAGCTGAAATTAATGTGGAAAGTAACAAAACAATTATTAAAATATTTTTCGATATTATTGCTGGCGAAAAAATTACACTTATCCTTACTTGTTTTTTCATAAACACTATATATAGTATGTACCACCTACATAATGTACTGATTTGTACGTTGTATTTAATTTAGGTAGGTCGGGTCCTATAACGCAGCGGTTAGCGTTGTTTGCTTACGTGCTGGATATCACGGGTTCGATTCCCAGAATGAACACAATTTTTTCGGTCGATTTATCGATTTCTGTTCGAATACATGGGTTTTAACACTAAAAAATCCTCCCCCCCCAACCTTCCAATCTTTAATAACTGTGCGTAGCGAGAACGTTAAGTTAAGCGCTAGGTCTGTCCTAGCCTTATCCTTTTTTCCTACTACATACACTCTTTAAAAAAAGAGAGGTTGAGAGACTGAGAAACAAATAGTTCTCGTAGAAAAACTTCTGTTGAGATAACTTCATTAGGAGGGTATATGCTCCACATTGGGAGCGGGCATGGATAAAAATATTTATATAAGTAATGAGTAAGGACGCCGAAGGAGTTATATATAATATATCCTCTATAGAAAGTTGGAAATTTTGCGTTTGAGAAAGCGAATCCTAGCGCCACACCATCTGTTTACTTGTACCAAGTATATAATTGCAAAAATTTGTTGAGTATAGAAATAGATTATTTGATACCAATTCTTTGTACTTATGTAATAAATGAGTTTGTAAGTTGGTGCATTGATTATACCAGTTTGGCAAAAAGAGCATTTATTTGTACAGGCAACTATTATTAATCCCGGTTTAAAGGCAGGCAATTAATTTTATTTATTAAGTCTATTGATTTTAAGCTCTCATTTGTGTCAGATGATCTGACTTAGATCAGTATTAATACATCAATATTTTTATATTATAACTATGATATATATGTACCATCAAATATCGATGCTAGAAGCTTAATCTTAAAATCTGAAATTAGCTGTTACTTAGGACTGTCAATCTGTTAATACTAACTTCTGATAGAACAGTGACGAGATACTCCATCGCTTATTAGTAATTATTTTTTACAAAATTGGTTGAGCAGAATATATTTTTTAGGTTAAGTATTCGAAGAGGGAAATTGCTTATATGTACAACGACAAAAATAACTAATAATTATTACGTACGACGGACTTCACACAGTCTGGCCACGGGCGGAATCGAACCTCACGACATGATTAAGTATTCCTACGAGACACCGGGCAAGCAGCCGTTGACATTTTTACATGAATATTAATGCGTGAGTAACATCCGATTTATTGAAAGAATTTGCATAACACTTTAATCGGTCGTGGAAGAATATGGAAATACAGGTGGCGGTTTAGGGCCTAACAGGAAAACGCCAAGGCTGTCTGCCCGAGAAGATGGCAAGAGATTATCTTACTTGAGTCATTATTTTTAATGAAACTCATTCCATCACTTTTTGCATCGTTGCTTTGACAAATTTAAATATCTCAATGCTCGATTCGAAGGTAAAAAAAATACTTACGGGTTTCAATAACCGCTTTTTGTTCTTACTAGTCAAACATGGATATATTTGAAATACGCCCGAATTTAAATAGTTGGAAAATTCTGTCATTACACAAAATATTATATTTGTAAGTATATTTATACAATCTGTAAGATAATCTTATGATCACTGGGTTAAGGCCGCGTCTACTAAATAGTTTTCGTGTACACAAAAATAATTGACTAAGTGATGACAATGGATATACTGGTGGATGTATTTGATAAATACTTAGCTAAACAGGAAACATATGCCAATACCGTAACATTATCCTACTTTACCATATCATACCCAATGTTCCCGCTAAAGTGTGCGCGCGCACACCTCCCAAAATGTGCCCGCACACATTTTTCCATCCCCTCACAAGGCCGCACACAGAAATATTGTAAAAATAAGTTTGTTTCAACAAATTTTTATATCTGCGCACATTTTTTATTTTGCTGAAAACTTACTAATAACAGAAGTCGATGGTCCGCACACATAATAGAAAAATTAGAGGGAACTTTGACCATACCCCGTTTACTCAATAAACGCAGATAATTGAAACAAGCCTTGCTTATAAATCATTCCTCGGTATATTTAATACTTTTTGGAGCTATATATATTCTTAATTCTGGTAAATCATTAGTAATAATAAATAAATATACAAGCAAAACTTTCCATACATTATGAAGTAGGCTATCTATCATACTAGCATTTTAAAAGATTCTAACATCATTAACAAACTTTTATAATTAATCGAATATACATACATAGAATTAAAAATGTTCCAAAAAACGAAAATTAGAAAAGTATAATTAAATAAGAAGGATAGAGGTAGTTTTAAAAAGCACGAAAAATTGTTTTAAATTTAGACACCAGGTAATCATGTTTTTACACTTTATTTACAAAGCAAATGAGTTTTTTTTAACAGCATGCATAATTTTATGATTTAAAAGGTGTTCGCCGTCAATACTTGTCAATATTTGAAAAGAAAACTCTTTTTTGTACTCATTATAGATTTATAAGATTATAAATAAGATTTTTTTAATTACATTATAAAAACTCGTTATGTATATTTTTAATTTCAATTCCAATGTCACTCGAATAATTTTATATTCATTGAATAAAAACAAACATATCCAACAAATATAAACATTAAAACTGCACCATATTACGTCATCAAAATAAATTCGTAATTATAGTATTTATTGTGGTTATATGCTCAATAATCTAAAACCCACACACGTCCTTTCGTACAATCGGACAGTAGAATAATAGCTAGAAAGTAGATAAGTTAGTATAAAAGCTTGTTATATTCTAAATTATTCTAATAGAATTCGCAAAGACTAATGCAGCCACTACCATCTATTCAAGAATAAATGAGAATTCCTAGACCAGAAAATAAAAATGCGAGAGAACTGGTTATGGCGAAGCATATGAGACTAAGACCATTACATTATCAATTCGTTACGGATACAAAGTTGAATTATTTTACAACACAAGTCAAAGAAAGGATGACCACAATAATAACGTGGAGAAACCGTAGGCAAAGAAAAACGATTAAAGCATCAACTTATAACCTTGGCAGGCTCAATAAGTTAAATACAGTCGACCAATGTTCCTTTTAAGGCAAGAGGTTAGCTGCGCGGAAATTTCAAAGGCTGCGCGAACCGATCAAATATTAATTGAACAACTGTCGTGTAGTGCGCGCCAACCCGATATGAGTGCGCGGGGGCTTCCCAACTCCTGCGCGACCGCGCACGCGCGCAGCTTAGAGGGAGCGTTGCAGTCGACCCCCTTCGACAGTAGTGTAGAGACTACGCTATATGAATACATACAACGTTATAGGGGACTAGGCACCTATACAAAACTTGAGAATGGGTTATATCAATTGTATTTTGTGAATTGAACGAAATCAAAAATCATTTTTTTTATTTTATGAGCCCAAAAAGAGGTGAAGTGAGCTAACTAGTAAAATGATAAAACTGTTTTCTTGAACTTTTAAGTACAATCACGTCTTTACTTGATGTTTTGGAGGATTGCATTTTTTTTATTTTACGGAGATTTATTCTACGAGAACTCCTTGTTATTCAGTTGATTGTACCTCTCTTTTTTTCGAACTGGGTAGAGACAGTAAGGATAAGACTAGGACAAGGCTAGTGGTTAGCCAAACACTCTCATTTTTTAATTAGAAGAGATAGAGGGAATTTGTAGACATCACAAACGCCCATGACTTCGAACGGAGAGCGATAAATCGATTGAAACAAATGCGTTTGTATTGGGACTTAAACCCGTGAGATCTGCCACAGAAGACAACGACTTCACCACGGATTCGATCGTCCATTTTCATATACCTCAATATATAATTACTACATTTCCGAATCCTATCTACCACGTCAATCGGTTGTATATTTTCAGCACGTTGATAATCAATTTAAGAGTAAACTTTTTGATTGCATAAAAAATCTGCATAAAACAGTTTTTTATGTAGACGAATCTCAATCACAAAGTTTATGGTTTGTATTTAATTAAAGATATTTTTGGAAAACTTGCTGACTTATAAAATCGCTGATTCGAAATGACACTCGAAATGAATCATACAGAAAGTTAACAAATAACATCAAAAATTATTTAAAAGAAACAATAGTAGCGAAGCATTTCATTAGAAGGGCGGCGATAAATCTTGAGGCGGCTCGTTCTCCTCAGTTCGCCTCCACTGATTATGATTTACAACTTTACCGGGAAGTATATATTTACGCCAAAGAGAGAATCAAAACGCATTCATGCACACCAACCCGGCCCATATGAAATATTAAAATCAAAAAGAATGTGCCATATATTTTGTAATACCTACTATATTGTTTATAAAGATATGAAATACGTTCGATAAATATACAGAAAATGTTAAATTATAAAATATTCAAAGCTTCGATTTTAAAATAATCAAAAGTCTACTGTTATCTTATCCCAAAACATCCCGAGATTGAAAATGTCTTTTGAACCCATAAAAAATGTGCAACGGGACAATTCCGTTACGCCTTGATTAAAATCAAATAAAAACTCTTCAAAGGGGAAAGATTGTTAACTGAAATAAGTCGAATATCGTCAAACTTCTCGGGATTTTTTGTGGATCGAAAAAATAGACCAGTTTAACACAAGTAAAAAAAGTGTTGAAAGAATCATAGTTTAAAATTTACTTCAATACCGCCATGGCTTAACATGAAATATTTAAAGAACCGGAACGCTAGATAATTTTAAAAAAATCGACGTGCGGTTTTATTAATATTGAACAAATTTTTTCGTATATAAAATAAGTTGTATTTATTTTTTGTTCTTTTACTAACCGAAATAGCTTTTTTTTAAAAAAAAAAGTTTTCAACATGCGCAATTCAATAAAAGGAAGCTCTGTTTATAATCGTTTTTCCATTATGAAATATGTATTAGGTGTTCGAGTCGTAAAGATTCACTAATATTGTATTTGTCAACAAAAAGGTCTACCCAAGATTCATCACGGTTAGTTAGTTTCGCTTCTCGGCGGCTTTATTTTGATTGTTATCTTTAATATTAATATATGATCGCAAATTTATAAACATTAACAGTTAAAGGTTAAATGGTGATATTTTTAATGTGACTTCCAACGGACGTAACTATTATCCCAGTATCTTCTGATATTTAATTTACGTTGGAAAGATCAAGTGAGCTGGGGGATTATTAAGAAAATTTTATGTTGCTCGAGATATACATTTGTAACATTCTGGAAAGACATCACTGCAGCGGCATAAATATAAATCCCAACAGCTTGTACACATATTTTAGTTACCAGCACAGACTCATAAATGCCAAATGATTCTTTTGCAATGGGATATATGCTAATAATATGTTTTGTTGTGTGAGCATAAAAAATCAACAAAATTTGTTATTTTATTGTGAGTTTAAATTTATTTACACTTTCAGCTGTCACTTAAGTCTGGTCTAATTTGACAAAATCACACACCATAAAAACAAATAATGATTCACAATTAGGGTTGCCAGATTTCTTGAAAGTGAATCCGGAACATTTGTCCGATTAGCTGACATTCGAATCCAAAAACCCAGGAATTAGGGTTTCCAATCCCGAAGCCTTTTTGTAATCTGGGATTTCGGGATTGATTTATTTTCAATCCCTTACCCTACTTTTCCTCCAGACTATCTCCAAAACTCCCGTTTTTTTTTAGCTCACCGAGGAATTTGAAATTCTCAATTCGCTACACTTTTTCCCCAGATCCCCGAAACTCGTAAAAATCCTATCAATTTTCGGGATTTGCTCAAATTTCCGGGAAAATTTAGTACTCATCCGGGATACGGGACAACGATTCCAATTCCGGGACACCTGGCAACCCTATTCACAATAGATGAATGACAATATAGTAACTTAAATCCTCAGTTAAACGACTGTGAGGCAAGACTAAGCCTCTTAAGAGGTTAGCTGCGCGAAAAATTCAATGGCTGCACGGGCCAATCCAACAAATTTGCGGTATAATTTTTATGGTTGATATGAAAAATAGTGTTTTTTGTATTTTGATTCGCATAATATTTATATAATATTATCATTTGACAATTTATACATATTTTTTTTACAGCTGTACATATGCGAATATGTCATTGTGCGTATTTATCAGTGATAGCATCAGTCTTTTGTGCAATTGTCATGTGTGCGTAAGTTTATCACCGTACGTGAATATTTTCTTTTTGTAAATTTTATGTTTATACATTTTTAATAATGTTTATTATAAGTAAATGTCATACCCACAGTACTATATTCTACGGGTCATTATGCTGTTATATTAATTAATTTAATAGTATATACAATACGGTTTGTATATCCTTTGTCTCTTTAGTCCGATCTCAACCGCTGTATAGGAATAGACCTTATGCTTGGTTGTGATCCCGGACCGGTGTTGGCTCGCGAGCCTTAGTTTGTAGACCCCTGGTCTAAAGTAGAGGTCAGATTTTATTTTCTTAAACGGCCGAATTGAAAAACAATCGATAAAACGGCCCGACATCAAATTCAAGGATGTTTACATAGGCCAGGGTTTCTCAACCTTTTTTGACTCGCGTACCACTTGGTAGTACATTACGCTTAATTGTATCACCATTTGAAAAAATAAAATCAGCATGTTTTTATATTTGTAAATCACTTATTCCTACATGTCCGCCATAAGCGATTTTTTTTCGTGTACAATCAACCACGTACCACCAAGTGGTAAGCGTACCACGGGTTGGGAAACCCTGATATATTCCTTTGACTCTGTTGGATAGCAAAAGAGTTGTAAAATAAATATATTAAGAAAAATTGCAATATTACCGGTAATCATACAATCAAAGTAATTACAGCGATTCATTAAAAAATAGATTTCATAAAAGCATTATTGTGGACTACAAGTAAAAAAAAGTATTATTATTTAATAAGGTCTAATGATAAAATTAATCAAACTGGGGATCGATGTTAGTATTTCACATCATTAAAATGATTTGTGACTCAATCAACGCATCATCTGGGCAGATTTGGGTCTTATTGCAAATGGGTATATGGCTGAATTCGGCCATAGTTTGTCGATTTCTGGAATAGAGGGCAAGAAATATTTGAAATGATGTATAAAATCAACATAATATACATACACATTCTGCACGTACGTATGCGTTCAAAACATGATACCCAACCACAATAAAGATTGATTGAAGAACGAAGAGTTCGTTTATAATTATAAAAATGAATTCGTTATCCTTTAATAATATCTATGTCCGTTAATATCACAATATTTTTTTTTTAATCATTACCATTTTTACTTTAAGTTAGTATGAAATTATATTACGTTCCACCAATGGCATTCTTTAGAAATTGTTTGAAATAAGCTCAGGCATGAAATCCGAAGCTGCGATTTTTTTTTTATGTATACGAGAGATTATTATTTTGCACAAAATATGGGGACAGATTTGGTCGTGAATAGAAAATACGGAATAGGTTTTTTTTTAAATACATGTTAAAGAATAAGACTCAATATTTTAAAGAAAGAAATTCATTTTAATGTTTAAGGAGCTTGTAATTAAAATATAAACTATAATTATATTCATTTATATGTTTATAAACCAGGCAATCTTCATATAAAATAAAAATAACTTTGATTATTCCACGTATTGTGTATCAAAATGTGACACGTGTTTCGCCTCTTTCAGAGGCATCCTCAGACATCTACTTGATCCAACTCATTAGATAATCATTTCTTAATGTAAATGTCATTTGTATTACCATTATCGTTTGTTTGTTTTTCTATCATCCCCTCCCATTTTATTTTGATCTTTATTATAATATATCAGAATAGTAAAATTAAAATCATTCGTACTTAAGCAAACATTTGCGAAAGTAGTTGTCTGAGGATGCCTCTGAAAGAGGCGAAACACGTGTCACATTTTGATACACAATACGTGGAATAATCAAAGTTATTTTTATTTTATATTAAAATGAACTTCCACAAAGTTACCGCCGAATCCATCGAAAGTACAGGCAATCTTCATTTTAAAATGAAATTGATCATGAAAACAATAAATTTATTAATTCGAGAAGAAAACTTTAAGGGGTTGACAATACAACTAGTGGCGTAACCACCTTACAGATGTACCTATACAATGCATAAGGGCCCTTGGGATAAGAGGGCCCCATTTTTTTCTTTATTTATATTTGAAATTAAAAAAATACCAAAAAAATAATATTTTAGAAGAGTAAATGGTGAGGGCCTTTTTCATTTGTACTTTTTTTTGATATTATTGCCAGCTTAAAATTCTCTGAAACAACGAATACTGTCCCAAATCCTTTGACAGATGGGAATTTACAACTCGAAGACGCCTTTTTCTGTGCATACATTTTATTTTTGTAACAATAAATAGGGGTCCTATGATAAATTTTCTATATTGGCCCAGATTTTCTAGTTACGTCACTGTCTAGAATAATACATAGATGGACATAACGAATATGTTGAAAATCCGGCCAAACCTCGTTAAAATATATTAAATTGAAAAAAAAATAAGATCATTACATCTGAAATAGTTATCATAAACAAAAAACATTTACTTTCTATTTACGCCTACATTGAGATTTAAATATTTTTTATTTTATAATTTGGTTAACTTACAGTAAATGTTTTATATCGATGTTCACCTTGTCTAGTAAAAACCCCTATCGGCCATAAAGACGTAAAATTAAATTATATTTATGCCACGGAACTTTGCCGAGCTCGTAAAATTCTTTGTAAGCTCTGTTTGACATTTTCAGTCATGGTGCACTAATCCAATTTCTTTGAGGTTTTCCAAAGAAATGCGGATCTTTTATGTTTTATTGCCATTCTCGCCAATGGCAAGAGCTGTGATAGAGTTTTTATGTGAATAAAAAATGACATCTGGTGGTTTTAAATATAATAAAAATGTCAAAATAAAATCTTTTTCTTACAAATGAATAACATAATCACGTCTAACGTTGATATACTAAATGAGAAAACTAACATTCGAGTAAATAAATATATGTGTTAATTTATGACGCGACAAGTATAAAAAAACTGTATCCATAAGAAAAAGATACAAAAAGTAATTATACTTAATTATTGTAAATTAAATTTGATACCATTCGTCAAAACAACTAGACGCCTGTTCTATGAGAAACACAACATTTTTCAATATAATTATTAATTAACAGCGTCATTTTTGGTCGATAAACATTATTGATCTTTGGCAAAGATAACTATGATAATTCAACTGAAATACTAAGAAGACTCCATCAGAAGATTAATAACAGTCGATGATAATAAAAAATAAAGATATGTACGTAGTTAGTTAATATGATAATGGTTTTTTTTATACAAAAAGATGTATTTATTTAGGGATTCCTAAACCGCACAACTGTAAATGACGAAAGCACAAGAAAACTGTTCATGATTATTATTTTAGGGGGGGAAAAACAGTGCGAATTATAATGACTATCGAGTTGTGTGGTTAATAATGATGATTAATATGCAGCACTTTTACAGTCATGCTGTTTGAAAATTTTTGTTAGTATTAAACACAACGACAAAAATAATAAATGTTTTCTAGGAAGCGAGTTATATTAATGGGTAGATTTATTGCAACTGCCGAATTAAGTCGACCGTCAAAAAAAGCGTATCGTAAATCTAAAATTCTTTTGTCTTCCCAATTAGTAAGGCATGCTTGTCTAGTCTTATGGGTTTTTTGAATGAGCTTTTACTTCTTTGAAATGTAACAAGTTATTCCGATTTTCATTCACGGAGTTCAAAAAACAGGAATGTAAGAAGTAAATAATACACAGAAGTATTCAAAAACCAAAACACACCGTTTTTAATTTAATAATTTCAATATCTATTTCAAGAATTTGCTTGGATTTACAATCATCTAATCATAATACTAATGCGAGATGAATAGAAATGGCGTCGTCGGTGTGAATTATGTATCGTTTTATACCGTTCTTTGTCCGTCAACAATTAAAATAATATTACTACATAAATAAGAGAGCTTTGATCAATTTCGAAGCAATTGATTTCAGGATTTCAGCGTTACTGATTAATATTAACTATTCAAATAATTGACGGTGCCTTAGCAGAAATTATTGAAAAATACACTTTTTTACGTTTCACACTTGCCGCTGTATGGATTACAGAAGATAATTAGAGGAATACTATTACAATGAATATCTAAAACTGAAGCACTTTAGTCTGTTTAGATAGATTTTATCAAATACACGAATGATTATAAATTCCATTACCAATTTTCTTGTTAATAGAATGATGCCACTGTCACGGAAAATCATCATTGTACTTCATCCACAAACATTCCTATTCGTTTATCTTTTATCGAACACAATTAATGTGTATGCTATTTATTGTTTTAATAAAATACACCAATTTACCGCAAATCAAACAGAAAAATACGAACAAAATAATTTATTGTAACGTGTGATTAATGGCTGCAATCCAAAGCTACTGTTTCTTTTGATATCACCTGAACCTCTCATGGGTTATTATTTGTGTCCAAAGAAAGAAAGCTGAAAATATTACCGACCGAGAAAGCTTTCTAGAACAAAGATAATGAACAAATAACAATACCTCAGAGATAAATGATAAATTATTATTTTCATCTGAGAAAAAAACAAACATTTCTC
Organism: Himalopsyche anomala; assembly: GCA_031772345.1. NCBI lineage: Eukaryota > Metazoa > Arthropoda > Insecta > Trichoptera > Rhyacophilidae > Himalopsyche > Himalopsyche anomala. The sequence continues at coordinate 16,132,823 of CM062822.1, read as the reverse complement.
CGCGGAAAAAAAGGAAATTTATCACTTTGACAGTCAGCAATTATTAACGCTAAGACACGTGGATGCTTTTTTTTACGGATACATATTATTTTTATCAATATGATCTTATCAAGATGAATCTTAAAATCCAAAACTTTTTTAATATCTCACTTTCCTCACTTTCCTAAGTGCGACTGCTGATAATTGTTATGTTATGAAATAAATAATTAATAATGGATTTACAATTAATTCGGCAACATTTCAAATTAATGTTGGAAGTAATTTAACACATTATTGTAGGTATAACACAGGTGGACAACGTGATTATTGTTTTATAAAAACATGATTTTATTACTAGAGATTAGGGAGTATAAAAAAACACTAATTGTCTGTGTATTGATTGTTTGAATAGTTGATATATTGTATTCTTAAATAAATTGATGTTCGCAATATAGTCTACATTAAAATTTGTGAACGATGGTATTTTCAAAAACTCCAGTTCATTCTTTATACATTTTTAATTGTTTAATAAAACCAATTTTATGTGATGTAAAACTAATAGTTTAGCTTCATTGTTTCCGAAAAATGTTGTGTGAATTAAGAGAAGTGCAGTTGTATAAATGTAAGATTGTTTATGTATGTATCAAAACAAAGAAACGACCACAGAATAGACACAAAAGAAGAAACGAGAGTAAATTTTGCTGAAAGATAAATGACTGCAAAAACATAATTGGATTTTTACTCCGGAAAGATTGTCTGTATTATTTGCTTCGTTAAACAATATTAACTAAACATGTAAATATTTAAATGTGGTGTCATACAATTTCACAATTCTAATTAAAAGTAAATTATGTGAAAATGTTACATTAATGATAATTTAATTAATAAATAACAAGATTTTAATCTCTTATCCTAAGTAAGCTTCAATAATTTCAGTTTGGGTTCGGGGATTTTTTTTTTTACTCACACGAACTGTGCAACGTGTCGCTTTTTCCAATGGCCATACTCAATACAATATTTACAAAAAAAATCATATAATAAACAAAAAATAGGTTGAGAATAATTAGATACTTTTATATTATATCATATGAAACATGCAGATGGATGGATTCCCTGGATGCTCAAAGTTATCAATAATTAACAATTGATAAAAGAAATAATCGCATATTTAAATTTAAAAATATTTAATGAATACAACAATTTGTTAATTCTACTACCTGGGTTATCATTGGTTCATTATTGGTTGATAAAAAGTGTGTCAAAGGTAAAAATATTTATATTTGAGATGTGGATACATGCTTAGACATATTTGTAATGATATTTATAAAGATATAATTCATTTGTGTTCTTTAAAGACATTTTAAAATACAAAACTGAATTTTCGTACGGTACGCGAAACATTCTTGCACAGACTGTATATACAAATAAAGCATGAAAATATTGCATCATATCGTTCGATAAAGAATATTATATAAAACAATGTCAGATTTCTTTATGCAATGTAATTAAATGGTTTCATTTCGTTAAGGTTTACGCAAATAATTGAACAAGTGAAGAAGAAGCTGTGTCTTCTCAGATTGGGTATCTTCCTGTAGCCAAGAAAATAAATTCTTCACTTAGAAGTTTAGTTATTAGGTTTAATTTTTAATGTTTTCCCCGCATTCAGTGGCCTCATTCACCTTGTTGCAAAAAACTGGAAGTAAGAACAAGACCCATTAAGAACTTATCTGTGAATTGTGCATACATGTAGAATATAACGATTAACGTATATGCAATAAAAAATAAGAATCTATTATACAACAGTAACTTAATCAAAGTATATAAACCAATGCATTAAAAAAAATATTATAACTGATATTCAATATTTTTTTTTAATAACTTACATAACAATCTAAATATAATGCGATTTTTTAACCTATTTGAATACATTTTTTTATTGATTTGGCATTTACTTGGTAGAACTCCATTTTAATAGGGTAAAATATCAAGGTATTTCAGTTCTACAGTTTTTAAAAAGTTAAAGGTTGATAGCTATCAACCTTTAACTTTTTAAAAAACTGTAGAACTGAAATACCTTGATATTTTACCCTATTATTTGAATACATATATATTTGGATGAGCAGTATCATATTATAATTCTTCTATGCTCCTCCAGATAGCTTTTTTGAAAAGTAGTCGACAAAAATCGTATATTTGCAAATTTTCAGGTATCCATCGTGGTACTGGTTTGATCAAAAATATATCGTTTTATTAAAAAAAAAACAAATAAAAGAGAATGTTCAGTGCTTATTCAGTCGTCAATAACCATGTTCTTAAGATTTCAGTTATTATTTTACGTCTTCATTTTTTTTAGTTTAAATAAATATACCTTTATTTAACCGCTTGAATACCGCGCAAATAAATCATTAATATGTCCCAGAGATACTGCGTGTTTTTAAGAAAAAATATTTTGCCTAATTTACACTTGAATTCGATATGTTAAAAACCTATATTGAGTCAGTATAGATAGCACTACACATATTCATCAAAATATTGCTTATATTCTATTAGAATACCAAGTATTTGAATTTTTAAATGTCTTGGACATCCGTGTTCGCTTGTATATGTTCCGGACACCCGTGTCCGCTTGGTATTTAAGTGTTTATGTTTGAAAATCTTCCGTGTACTACATAGACATGTATTTTCGTAACAAAAATAATAATAATAATTTACATTAAATGACCGTTATTCACCCGTATGTAGCGAAATGTATTTCGAATAAAAGCAGGCAAAAATCATATAGAATATAATCGCAGTAGTTATGCTTGAATTATTTTGGTAATATCGGTCCTCAAAAGACTTCCAAAAGCAGGCAGGCCTGGGCCGTAAAACAATCTTGCAAAGGGTTAAATGTAACTCTAAGCCGCTGCCTGACTTGAATACTAAACTGTTCAAACAGAGGTGGTCAAATTCATCATTTATCAGACATTCTCAAATAGTAAAATTTATATATAAACCTTTTTGGGCTATCTTTGAACCGTTTTAATACAAGTATGTCTACTACCCTATTACATTATGATAACACATCAACCAAAGTCACATTTCAAACAACAAAAACTTTATATGCGAAAGTGTGAAATAAAACTATAAGCGTTATAGAAATTACAACAAAAAATATTAATTTATAAATCTGTTTCGAAAGACAAGGATGTTCAGTTATTTCCATAGAACGTATATCGGGAGCTATTAACCGATTACTAAGAGGTCAAATGCTTGACATTAGCGGACGAATGAATGATTATAAAATTCATTAATCAATATTCTCAGCGACAACGAATAATTAATTCTATTCGATATAATAGTAAAAAATGCAAGTCAATGTTAGAAAAAAAATAATATTTAGGCTTTAAATATTACAATATGACTCGCCAAAACACTCACAGTCAATAAACATGAAAGAATATGTGATTACTTTCAGCTATACAAATAAAATTACATATTAGGCATAAGCGTACATAACATATGTACATATAGGGCTTCCAAACCGGTTTAAACCGAAACCGGTTAACCGGTTTTTCGGGTGTTTTAAAAAAACCCGAAACCCGGTTTATTTTGGGCGGTTAACCGGGTTAATTAAAAAATCTTTTTCTGATTTGAACACCACGAACTTTTATTAAGCTATTCATATGTAGAGTATAAATATTTAAAAATGTTGTATGTAATAATAGTATTATAGATAGTACAATATAATAAAGTATTGTACTGTTCAATTGTCTAATTTCTGTGCCATATCAATAATAAGTATGTAGTCGTAGTCATAGACAACTATACTGCTTTCAATCAAATATCTGTAATACGAAAGGATTCTCATAATATCAATGATAATAAAACAAGTGAACCTTATTGAACCAAAAATACACATAAATACGTTCATCATTATATCTTTTAAATGAAAAAATATCCGAACCGAAAACTTGTACTGATACAAAGTAATTTAAATATTAGTAAACACAAATTTATAATCTACATTTTTTTCACGTATTCATTTGATTTTTATAAGTCAGATTATTTATAATTATTAACAATATAATATTGGATATATAACTTAAATATTGTATAATATATACGATTGCTATTATCCCGAGAACGTGAACGAATCGAAAACGAACAGTACCTGAACTTAAAGAGATGACAATTTGTATTCACTTTTTTTGCAGCATACACACAAAAAGGTTGCAGTGACCAAACCCATGTTTTATTACTTTCTCTAAGTTATAAAACAATTCAATTTTAAAATGTTTTTATTTTTATTTTCAAACAATCGGTGCCATAAATCGTCGGCTACTTTTAAGGGTCCATGTCTTTCCAATATGCACATGCGGCAAACAAAAGAAAAAATAAAGACGCGGAAGTAGGTATTCGAAGTGTCATACAATGAACACTAGATGTAACATGTATTCCATTTCTTTTAAATAATTATTTAAAAATGTGACAATGTTATTCATACAATTGTTAGGACACTAGGAAATCGGTAGTTACTGACAAAATTACTAATATTTATAATAGGGTATGTATATTATACTAAAAATAATTGCGCTTGTAGATTGGATGGTTTTCACTGGTACAAAGTGAACTTGATTTTTGATTTCGTTGAAAATATCACAAAATACATATTTAATATATTTTAAATATGCTATCACAACCATCTGTGCGTATTATATTTTATTTTAGTTCAAACATAAAATATTGTAGCCAAACTAAGTTCTATAGGGAGCTACACTACATACAAGTGAAAATGATCTAACCGAAAGTTCATTTAATTCTTAGCCTGTATAATGAGGTATATTAATATACAATATTTACTACATGATTATTCAATAAAAAATGTTTTTTATTTAAGTTATATTTCACTCAATCACTCATGACGAGTATTCTCAACTGATTTCTAAAATGATAAATGTGAAATTAGTATAAAATAGTGTTTTATTATTTAAAAATACCATTTATAAGCTAAAGTATTAAATAGCTAAACACCAGAAAAATCATCATTTGATGACACTTAAATGACAAGATTTTTTAAAAATAAATATTTTCTTTAAATAAAAATATTTTTTTAACCATACCCACCCCCAATGTGAAGCATATGGACTCCTGGTGGAGTTTATTTCAATTTCTTTCACGATAACTGCTTGTTAATCAGCTGCTCAACATTTCTTTTTTCAAAGATAGTAAAAATCGAAGGGTAGGGTTAGAACAGGACAAGTGACTAGCTAGTCGCTCGCATTACGCTCCATGCTCAAGATAGAACGGGTCGGAGGGGGAATTCAAGACATCACAAACATCCATGCCTCCAAACAGAAATTCATAAATCGATTTATAAATTTAAAAAATATATATAAAACTGTCTGTACCGGGATTCGAACCCGTGACCTTCTTAAACGAAAACAGCGATATATTTTATCTACTTTCTAACTGTATGCACTTATTGACTGTTTTTAAGTAATCTTAATACTTTTTTTTTTGAAACATGGGTTAGTGTAGTACTAAAATTGTTTTTTTGAAAATAAATCCGGTTTAAACCGGTTACCCGGTTTATTTATTTGAAAAAAACCGAAAACCGGTTAGTTTAAATGTCCGGTTAATTGGAAGCCCTATGTACATATATTGCAATGAAACGTTCTTGTAAACGAAACAGAAATTTCCTCATATTGCTGGAATTTAGACAATATGGTGAATTTCTGTTACATCAATAAAGGAATGAAATATTTGGGAATTAAATATATTTATTTATTTTCCTTATCATCCGTACATTATAATTCAATTGCAAAAAAAGTTTTATTTAAAATTTAAATTATTTCATTAAGTTTATTGAAGCTTACAACATAAGTCTAGTTGAAATGGTTGATTTATATTTAATTTTATTATCGAAGGAATTAGTAAAGCTTAGTAATTATTATACTATAACTATTTCACAAACTGTTGGCCATGACTTTAACACTCGAAGGTTGTCGAGTACCTCTGAATGTAACGTTGCTAATTCCAAGTTTTATTCTCCAAATTAAACCTTCCTTTATATCACGATTTCACGAAATGATTCGCAAAATATTCACAAAATTTTCTTAACACCCAGATATTTTTTCTTTGCACCCGTGAATTATGGCCATACATAACGGTGGAAAGTTGTTTTTTAATATCTGTTTTTACCGCTATAAATGGTGATTACGGTTTATAGATTTGCATTTGTAGCTTTCACCGAAGGTTTAGCTCGAATACATTTTTTTTCCAGAAAAAATATTCATATTTATTTCTTAGGTTCATTGTAGATTTTGAAAACATTTTTGACCATTATATCCTTTAGTTTTTATGTTAGTACATAAGTTATTATAAAACTTCCTATTGCCATTTTTTGCATCTCATTGAATCTACTACGACCATTATCTAAACAAACTGTCTTGGCATGGTATCTATTTATATTATAATATATTGTTATAAATATAGTTATAATATATTTTTTTTAATCCATGTCCGCTCCCAATGCGGAGCATATGGCCTCCTAATGGAGGTATCACAACAGAAGTTTTTCTACGAGAACTGTTTGTTACTCAGTCGCTCAACCTCACTTTTTTTAAAGTGAGTAGTAGGGAAAGGAGGATAAGGCTAGAACAAGACCAGTGGTTGGCTAATCGCTATTGCTACACCCAGTTATTTAAGGATCAGAAGGATGGGAGGAAATTATGTGAATTGACATCACAAACACCCAATCTTCGATCACAACTTTGAGTTGAATGATTCTCAAATTCACTGTGATCTTACCGGGAATCGAACACAGACCTGCGTGATCGGTAGAGGAAGCTCTAACCAACTGGGCCACAACAGGCGACAAAATAATATTAGATTCTTCATTAGAAAAGTTATAATATTAGATTCTTATAATATTTCATTATACGAGACGATTTGATTTAGTTAAAATATATTATGAACTGATTATATTTCTATTATTTATGCCATTATACATTAATTAAGAACAACAATAATAATATTATAGAAAGAAAAAATGTATTTTGACAAAACAATATTGATTATTGATTCATAAAACATTTTTTACCGAATAATATATTTAAAAAAATGGTCGATTTCAAGTATTTCGCGTTCGTTATAAATAGCTACATTGTCAATTAAATATAATTTGAGCCGAATGGCCTCAATTTTCCTAAAGCTGCCTACAATAATAAAAAAAAACAAATATGTTGAATTACAACCTATTACCGGTGGTTAAAAGAACTTAAGAGAAATGCTATTTGGCTTAGTAACTGAACGCTTAATTTTAGTACGTAACTTTATTATTTTAGGAAAAATCTTTACTTACAAAATAGTAACTTTTATACATCTCGTGAAACTTTTTCGTTAATAGAAATAAATACCCACACAATCGAATCTTTTCCAATTCGTTATAACGAATATACATTTATTTAGTACGCAAGGGAATAGAGATAAATCACAAATAATTGAAATAGATTTAAAAATCAGATAAATGTAATTATAGGTATTGCAGTTATAGAATATTATCATATCAATCTGATTTGATTATAGTTTGGGAAAATGAAATTCAAGCATTATTTGATTAAAATATATTTAATCCAGAGGTCGGCTAATTTTTTCGAAAAGGGACAGATCGTAGAAATCGTAGTCTCGGCGGGCAATGGAGCAAACTCTAGGATATTTAACTGGTAACCAAGTCATGTTTTTTATTGGGCGATTGTAGTGTAATTAACGAAACGAAAAAATATCCACATATTGTTAATTGTGTAACAATGCGAGAAGTTATCGAGCAACATGACTTTTCAAAGCTAGAAATTATTATTGAGATAAAATAAAAAAAAATATTAAATTTTGCACATGATATTGTGTGAATTTTAAAAAATTTTAACCGGGCACAAAAAGTTCATTTTTCTTACTAGATGCAACATATATTTTATTCGAAAGTTCAATCATATTATTAAATTAAACCAAAACCAATCCCTTCAAAATATAAATTTAATTTATGTTATTGGTCGCTGATGAAAGGTGAAACTTTTACACCAACGTACCCATATGTAAAATAAATAACTTTAATTCGGCGGTAATATTATGGAATTTCAATTAAAAATTATAACTTTATAACACCGGTTATGACATTGGAGAAGCGAAACATGTATCAAAATTAGTTACACAACCAGTAGGATAAAAAAATATTTAGTTAAAAAAGGGTATGACAAATATTATTTTATACGGATTGTTCAATACGGGCTGTGGAGTCACGTAAAAAAAGACGACTCCGACTCCGAGGAAATTTTTCAATAATTTCATTTTAACTTATATATATGTATACCATCAGATAATCTTTAGTCAGCCAAGCATAAAATGTCAACACTTTTTACTATTTTGTTTGAATACACATCATTAAATAAATTTTTCAAAAAAAATCGAGGCGCTCATTTTTCACGACTCCGTGTCCGGCCAAAATACCGCGACTCCGACTCCACAGCCCTGGTTCAATATGGTCTTTAAAAAAATCTTTTCTTCTTTCATCGCAGATGACAAAAAAAATATATTTTATTTACATGCGCATATGGGATGTAGATTTAAATATGTCGTGGAATAAAATAAATTGGTTTGAATCTAGTTATCCAGGCAAATGGAGACAGGGAGCTTTTCGTGGAGGAAAAAAGACGAACCGCACTGGTACTGGAAGCAGTAAACCGATTACGCGGAGCAAATCAGCTTAAAAAATGGATTAGGAGAGGACTCGCTACAATCAACCTCAAAGCGTCCCGAAATGGGAATAATAACTCTACCCCAGACGTTTTGCATTCCCATATGTAGTCCCTATTTTGTACGAGGAGAAATCTTTTTTATAAGTAATCAGGTGCGTGGTCTCATCCTCTGATATGTATAAAGTGAAATAGACTTCTCATACAAAATAATTATGTCGTATTGTTTTGTGTCAATCTTGAAGTTGAGTGCTCAACTTTTTTGGAATTTTATCGACATGGGTTCAGGGTGACACGTTGCAATCCTATTATAAGTATTTTCATTTATAATTTTTTGTTCCTTGCCAGTGCCCAACCAGTATAGTAACCAGTAATTTTCGGTATAGATTTTTCTTACATATTTTTTAACACAAATACCGTTCAAATATCAACAAAAAAAAATGGCCTCGTAGAAAAAAACTTCTGTCGAAATACTCCATTAGCAGGCCACATGATTCACATTGGGAGCGGACATGGATGAAAAAAAAGTAACTATGCATGGTTATCGTAAAATTATATCATACGTCTCAAAAATACCACTTTCAATAAAAGTGATAAAATTGTTGTGTATTCAGGATAATTTAATTATGATATAATATGAAATAATTATGTTTTATTTATATTTTGTTATACTCTGTGTAACGTTTTTCAAATATAAAAGTAAATTATTGAAGAGGAGGTAAAAAAACAATCATTCGTGAAAAAATTCTCAGGATGCGAATTCTACGAAAATAATTTCCGATAATCATTGGAGAAAAGAATTTCGAATCTCTAAACTTATTTTGCGAGGACCCTTTTTGTACAAGTATAAGTAAATTACTGATAAATTTACAGCCGATAACTTCTTAAGGCCATAACCCTATTTAGGTCACTGCACCCGGATTTTATTGAGCTCATAATTTATTATTGAATTGCTATTCGATTTTCTAATTTAAATCATGCCGAAAGGCTATCGCTCTGCTATATATACCTTTTTAATGAAAGAACAAGTCTACACTGTAGAAGTTTGAGCCGGGCTTTCTAAGCAAAATCGGCTTTAATAAATATATTATCAAATTTATCGAACATTAAATAGTTCAATTTGTCTTGAAGTATTTGATTTACTGACACAATTGTCGGTTCTTAGTCGAGTTTTCAATGGTACTAAGCATTCTTCAATTCACAGATATGTATGTATCCGGGAACAAACAGTTTCAAAATTCTATTTTCCAATAAAATTAATTTTGAGATTTGCATGAGAAGAGCGATTAGCTTATTGGTTATTAGTTAGTCCTTTCTTAATCCTATGATTTCATATATGTATTGTTTATTCAAATTATGCATAGCTTTTTTCCATATACGTGAATGTCTTTAATTCTTCTTAATCACTATACGATTCCGAAATGGGAGAGGCAGAGCGATTAGCTTAACTACTATTATTTTTTGCCCTGCCCTTCTATCCTTATCCTATCTGGAAAGGGGTGTTCGAAAACCGCACATACAGCACTCAATAGGGCACTTTACATTGGCATGAAGTCGTCCACGCTTTTGTGACCTCAGTTCCTTATGCACATTAGGCATAAGGAACATACGTCACAAAAGCGTGGACGACTTCATGCCAATGTAAAGTGCCCTAATGATTAAAAAAAGATATTTCTTAAAAATAATTGATGTATCATACAAAAAGTTTACAAATTTTAATATCTATGAACTGGAGTCTTAACAAATGTTTATGGTACAAGGTATATTTATTTGGAAAACTTGAAGATCAAAGCTTACTGCAATCAATGGATAAAACTGTAAGATAAAATAACTTAATAATAACATGTACTTGGTACTTCAATGTGGTTTCCGTTAAATAAAACCAGATATTACTCTAATTTAAGATTTCGACTGAAGGTGCTTGGTGGAATTTCAATATTAAACTTGAATCGTTCAAATTATGTACACTCCCACAGATTTTGTCACTAACGACCCGGGTTTCGCCTTTCGGCATCTTCAGGCGTTCAAGCGCACGGATGAACTTGAACTGACAGTTTCAAGAATTCGGTAATAAGCGATTGTCTGCTTTAAGCGTATAAAACTTTGCGTATTTCCTTATAAGGTTCAAAAATTTGTTGTAATTCCCTTTTATATTTCGAACTTCTTTCTATTATAGGATTCCTTTTCAATATTTATTTTTTTAATTTGAAACCGTGTTATATAAAGCGTGTTGTATGAAAAATATACCACAATTTATACAACCGTGTTCTATAGAACCGTGTTATACGAGGCCCAAGTGTATATTGTAATTATTAATTGCTATGAAGGAAAGTAAATTGAAGGAATTAGTTAATAGAGTAAGTGTGCAAGTTATTTGTGTAGTTTCTTTAGATAAATTAATAACACGAAGGGTCAGAATATTGCTCTAATATAAAAGATAATTGAGGCTGCTGGAAACCCTTTGAAAGGAGTCAGGAGGAACGTATTAATAAAAAAAATACATTAAGTGAACCAACGTATAAATGAGCTCCCGTTATGAAGGGAATTAGTAATTAACTTTCTGGAGAATGGATGCCTTTCGATATTTCTGTGAAGGCTCTGTATTCAGTATTAATGTCCCTATAAATCAGAGGTCTTGAAGCAGTGGTTCGCGAAACATGCGTGCCCCTTGTACGCAGGGGTGGACTGAAGGGTGCTCGGAGTTTAATTTGATGTAGACCGGAGAGCCCTTTGCTAAATTTAGAAGAAAAAAGAATAATACGACAGTTTAAATATATCGTTTTATATACAGAATTGTAGCGAAAAGAGAAGTTGGCACCTATTTTTGCTTCAATCTTAGAATTCTTCACTCTTGCAATCTGAAGAGGTGCGTAAAGACTTTTTTAGGCAATTGATGTTAAGTACTTTATTGCATATTGTATAAGTCATGGGTATCCAACCAGTAGATCGCGATCGACCGGTCGATCCCAAATCAAAATTTGGTCGATCCCGAAAGCTGCCGTGAATTTCGAAAAACTGTATAATTTAAATATAAAATATACAAAAATTGAATTATTTTGTATAATTTTGTCTAATGATATATATTTCATATTTCAATAAACATTTGTAAGTTTGAAGAAGGGAAAACCTTACTAAATACAAATTCTTATAAGAATCATGTAAGAAGTCGATCGCGAGAAAACATAACATTGAAAAGTCGATCCCAGGGCAAAAAAAGGTTGGACACCCTTGGTATAAGATATAAAAAATTCGCCCCTTCCCCGGTACACCGCAAATAGCTTTGAGATCAAGTGAGCCCCTTGTTAACATATTGGCAGCCCACCAATGCTTATACCCCTCGTGTGGCTTTTTAGCGTTGAATGTGAAAATAAAGATATTTTCTGCAACTGCATATGCGTGGTCACAAAAATATTAAAAGATTTATAATATATCGAATATAATGAGAAGCATGTTCTAAGGAGGCCACAGAGAAAATATTATTTTAAGGGTAGCACAGGGCAAGGGCACCCAAGATAAATGAGCTAAAAAAAGGGTCCCAAATTTTTTGCCATTTTGAGAAATCCGTTAATTCCTAGGTTTTGAAATCCGCCAGTGATTTTGGAATCTTTCAATTTCTCACTTTTTTCCCAGTCATCAATCCCGAGATCCAGAAATAATTGTGTTCCTAGTCTCGAAAAACTAATAACTACGGGTATGGGGGCGACGGGCTCAAAAAGGTTGAGAAACTATGATATAAACGATGAGGACTTGGAGTTGTGCCTCAAATTAAAAAGTAGAAGTTACAAATCATACCATCAAAGATGGAAACAACATCAGATGATAAAACGTAAGTTTCAAGTAACATACTTAAAGTTTACGTCCCAATCTTAAAACGAGTAATATTTATTTTTTTTCATTGAAAATAACACAAGTTTCTCAAAATTTCTAAATCATACTTATACTTAACGGTGGTTTGACAAATCTTGCAATGCTATGGAATGCTATTAGAAATGAAGATAAAAAAACAACTTACTTAATTAATCTTATAAAGCCTAACTTTGGAAAGAATGTTTGTCCCCTTCACATAGGTGAATATTTATGTTTTATAATAAAAAACATATTTTCTAGAAATAGTCCAAAAGCATTTAAATATGTCAGAATTGTTAAACAAATAAAATGAATGAATTTTACTTCATTGTCAGAGAGACTTACTACACAGATTAAATACATTGAAGTTGACACGGTTAATTAATTCACTCAATTTACACCGGCATCAGATCATTCAATCTATCGAATAAAATGTTGACGAAAGCTAAAAAGCTATATTTGTATTTAACGGTAAAAATATACCAGTATGAAAATATTATAGACTTCTTTTCGTGATTTACATTGGCGACCAAATTATAGTCTGTTTTGCTTCATTTAATATTAGTTAAGTTAAAGCCTGAAAATCCATGATAAATGTAAAACGTATACGATAATTTAAAATATTTATATATTTGTTCATAACAGATTAATTTCTTCTGGATACGAGTTGTAAATATAAGTAAAAACAACACGCATTCCGAATCATTCCACTGTTATTCCATTCCATAATATCCTTATAGAGAGAAACAGATATTGAAAACTTAAAAAGTAGCATTTTGTAAAAAATTTCACGATGGCAAAAAACATTTAAAATATTATCTTACCAATCCTTCGGTTCACAAACTTCACAAATATTGTACAAAAGATATTAATAACAATATCATTTCTTGTTACATTTCATACAACTTTAAATTGGTACATATTACAATTATGACGTTCATTAAAAATACAATTCACTGTAACAAACTTTTTTACAAAAGTTCACGACTGATCAAAAAGCTAAGCTTTCTTAACATTTTCTCTATCCGTAAAAGCACAATTTTAACTCAGCAGTTCTTACAAAATTTTAACAGTTCGGATGTATGCACAGAAAGAAGTAAATTCGAAATACGCAAATCGCATTTTATGACAGACCGGCGTAGCAACCCCACACAGGAAGGTTTCAACGCGACTGATGTTGAAAAATATTTTTCGAATCAAAACCTCTCATACGCATGCGCGTATTCTAACCGTAGACACAAACGAGACGCACGGAGTAAAAAACTATACGCTTGAAAGGGACGACACAAAAACACGCCGATGCAACGAAACATGTGACGCTCAAAGACTAGATTATAGCTAAAATTCTCAAACGCATACGATAATAATTATTAATTTTGAGTATTTTATTACAAAAAAAACGAAATTATCTTTGAAACATACGTCATCAAAATGAACTACATGTTAAGTGCACCTAAGTGAACAAAATTTACAAAATTTTTCGATGCATTTAGGACAACGAAAAACAAAATAATAAACATTGACACTAAATATTCTTAAATAGTTTGTATACGTTAGTTAATATACTAATTGATTTATTCTGTATTATAAATTGAAAACAAACACAAAAGAAAATAAATGATAAGAGGCCGTTGATGCCTATCCGTAGCACAAGAATTTACCTACTATGCGAAGCTTCGGTTGCTGGGATCAGTGGCGGATTACCACAAAAGCATATGAAGCGCGCCTGGAACCTCCGAATATTAGGGGCCTTAAAAATAGCCTATACAATTTAACTTTTTGTTCAGATTTTAATATTTTACTTGGAATTTTCTGACGTAGTTATGTTATCCGAAAAATAGGGCCCCCAAATTTGATTGCGTCCGGGGCCTCCCATGTGAATAATCCGCCAATGGCTGGATAATTGAATTGTGTGTAGTCACAGTGAAGAAATATCAATTTGGCGTAGTGCAGTTTACTTCCCGTGTACAGAGTTGTTGTCTGGATATTATAATATATTTAATACAACTCTCCTTTCATAATTTATACTATACAGCTGGATTGTGGATACATTGAAAAGAGAAGGAAGCAATTCTTTCCATGTCATAAACTATAAATATTTATGATTTAAAATGAGATTTCGTTGCTCCTAAAAAGTAGTATTTAATGATCCCCATCTTGAACTATTGAAAATTATTTTATGCCTAACAAAATAATGGAGCTTTTTTATTAGTACATATGTTTATCACACGAAAGTTTTTACAGCTTGACTGTGACTGAATTTTTATGTTTCTTACAGTTATATCGTAAATCACTTCAAGCACTTGCCGCATAGCCTTGCCCTTACTAAGAAATTATATTTGAATATAAAAAAAGATATGGTTTTATTACAATATCACATTTTATAAAGCTTCTTTATATGATACACGAAATCGAAAGCTTCGTATAACAACGAATTACTCTACCCACATACATTGCAGCTATGTATGACCTGTTTGCCTACTGTACACTTATGGCTATCTAACACAATTCAATATATAAAATATAATAATAACTGGGGTAAGTTAATATTTTTGACCAAAAACGTATATAGACTTATGTCGTTCACGGAACACACTTGCTCACTGTAAAAGTGACCAAGTGATTCGGTCGTTTCTATGCAAATATTAGAATCATCGCGAGAATATTCATATTACTCAAGGAGAATCCAATAATAAATTAACAATTGTTTTCGTTTACAGCATAGGTTCCCAAACTAAATGACCTTCTACTTCCCTTCAGATAAAAAAAAATACACAAGACTCAAGAAATTTTAATTTGTTAAATAATATGCAGAGAACATATTTGTATATAAATGCCTGAAGTATTATTAGCAGTATTCGCTAATACTTTAATTGATAAAGTATGTATGAAATAATTTAACTGAGATGTTTTTATTGTAATTTTATTGATAAAAATTGTATGTTACAATTTTACAAATTACCTATAAATACTTACACCGTTTAAAGAGAGCACAAATCATTGAATCGGAGAGCGCCTTTGGAACTCATTTACCATGTCTATATGATGTTTCAATGTCAGCTTGCTTTCTAAGCACCTCTACCTTCTTCATATTGAAATAATTACAAAAATGTCTCTGAAAATAAAGATCTGTCCACTGGCTCACAAGTAATTACATTATTTATATATATATTTTTTGTTGAAATATATCGTCATAAAAAATATGATAGTTTAGTTTGTTAAATAATTCAGATCTATTAAAATTTACCCATAAATGAATGCTCTTATCAGAACATCGATAAGCGTGTATAATATAAATCACTATAGAGCATGCCAAACTATTCGATGATTATTTTGTTGTGACAGACTTCTGAAGCTTAGCGTATCATTATGATCGAATTATCTTCAATCAGAAATCTGTCAACTCTTGAATGACAACAATAGATGGGATGTGATGATTTCGAACAGCTGCGATATATCTGATCATACATTTGGAACAATGATTGAGACCCACAATGAATATTTTCGTGAATTTTGTAATTGGAATATGGTAGGTGATTGTCTACCAAATCATTCATTATGGATCGTATATAAATTTTACTTACACTATTTTGGGTATCTTGAACCCCCCGTGTCAAATGTCATGTTTTGTCACGAAACCTTTCCATTTAAAACGTAACAAATGTATTTTCTTGATTTTGTGACGAAATAAAATGTCGTAAGATTCCTATTTGTGTTTTTATACCTAACCATAAGTGTACGCACCTCAAGCTTTTTTTACGCAGTGAATGGTTTTTATTTGTAACGTTACGTAAAAACCAGGACGTTGGAAAAATATGCAAATCACGTTAAAATTGTTTACTGACAATTCTTCGTGAAAACGAATAAGTACAATACGTTGAAAAAAATTGACACTTCTTTGTATTGATTCCACATTTTTTTATGATCAAGATCTGGACCGATTTCGCTTATCAAAAAACCTATCTTGAATCTATCCATATTGAATGTAATGTGGAATGATTTTTAATAAAACATAGAAAGATAACTTACTTCAATCTGTATGAAACTAGTGCTTATTGCAAAAATAATATTTAGCTTAATGCATTTAAATAAACATTTTTAATTTAATATCTGTTTGCTTAAAAACGACATTCTGTTATAAAATATAATCTGTTTCCGAACCTTTGGCGCACAATTCTGTGCACACGCCACGAGCTGTCCCTGAACATAATCTCCTATGTTCTAGTTATCAGATTTTTCTGGGATCAACTACCAGTAAAGTCAATGTACAATTATAAATGTCTCTAAAAAAAATGCGGTGTTTATTTCTCTTCGAATTCATCAAAGAGTTTCATCAAAAATGTATGTCAAACAATAGCTAGAATTGTAGTAGAAAATCGATAAAATGAACATAATATGCACAACGTATTCACAGCATAAACAAAACTGTGTTTCTATTGCTTTCGTATTATTGTTTGACGATGTATTGAATCAAGCATCTTCCGTTTCTTAGGTTGTGTTGTGTCGTGAGAACCAGCATGCTCACCTGTCAGCAGAATAAAAGGCCTATTATAATTCGAATGGGCGACATAAATAAGATTAAACACACAATGATGGCAATATCAAATTACCTCCAGTGATGTTATTTTAAAAATACGGATCGAGAATCGTATTACAAGTCAGGTAGCTTCGCGTAATACAATAAAATTCATTACATCCTCTCAGGTGTCAACTTTCTTTAAATTAATTCTCCGATTACATGTCAATGCGTAGAGTTTTTCATTTCCTCTCAAGGAAATAAAATTGAAATATGTTCGAATTTATTGTTGACTACATTCGGGAAATGTTTTTAAAAACAACGTGGAAATATTTCCTTTACATATTTTTAGATTATAAGATTCATATAGCTGTAAGAGTAGTATTTATTCTAAGTGATCTCACAGTATTAAACAATCAATAAAAAAGGCAAAACATGGCGGAGATAACAATTCAAATTGATTTTCATCATCTAACGACTATGATCCAAATAAATAAGATACAAGTTTTTATGGTTGGAGCCATTGGAACTAACAACAGTAAAATCTGAACTCTAGAAATCTGAAACTACGGTCCTCTGAAGATTTCACTTCGGCCCCTGATGTTTAATATTTACATATAAGCAATATTGATTTTTTAAAATTCTAATAGGATTCCATCAAGAATAATTTTCGTCCGGGTCATTTCCAGGTTTTTTAATAAACCATCCGGCCCGTTTCTCAAAAAGTTTGATGACCCTTGCTCTAGGCTCTAGAGTAGTGGTTCTCACGTGAAATTTCACTGTGGCTGTATTATAAACATCAGTAGTTTTATGGAAATGTCTTGTGGCCGTACCACATTTTTGTTTTGAGATGTGATAAAAATGGCAGTTGCATTAACTAAAAAAAAATCCTCTGGTGACCGCACATGATAACCACGGCTATAGAATATTTTTTAAAGTATTGAGTGAATCCCGTATGAGTCTAAAATGTTAATACACGAAAAGATATTACTATAAAACACTATTAGGCTATTTATTTTCTAATTAGATACCCACAACATATTAATAACAAGTAAGAACATTTTAATAGGGTAAAAATATCAAGGTATTTGGGTTCTACAGTTTTTTATATATGCTATACGTTTATAGCTATTTCGGCTTTCGTCATCGTCAGAACTAGTTCTGTTAGTTCTGACGATGGCGAAAGCCAAAATAGCTATCAACGTATAACATATATAAAAAAACTGTAGAACTGAAATACCTTGCTATTTTTACCCTATTAAAATGGATTTCTACCAAGTAAATGCCAAATCAATAAGTAAGAACATTTTCTTTTCATTCAAGTTAATCGTTTATTGTATATCTAGTATCTCATTCATTTGCACAATGCTGTCTTCTTGGTGACTTTTTCATTTTGTTTTTTAATATTTTAAAATCAAATTGGCTTAAAAATTGTTTTGTATTTGTTGTCATGAAGTAAAGAAATAAATTCATTACTTCATATAAGATACATAAAGTTGTTTATAAACGCTACTGCTGATCACATGTAAGGATGAATACCATATTAAATACGTTTTCGTATAGTTGAGTTGTGATCTCCATCTGATCCATCTTTGAATATTATCCTCCAATATTTAAATGAGCCATGTACTCATTTCATATTCCTTTAGTAGAACAAACAGCCTTTATTAATATTATACAATTTTGTCGTTTTTCATCATTATTTCTAATAATTCATTTTTAGTAATATGCAGTATTTCTTTAAATTGGTATGCTTAGTCTTTATTATGATACATAGTTTTTTCTAATATTATTTTTATTTCAATTAGAATGAAATATTTTTTAATTAAATATGGTTGATGGAACACATTAGCTTAGAAAGTTTGTACTTGCATATCGCTTCAAATACACAGTCATTTATTTAACATCAGTAGAAACTGTTAAAAACAGACAAATGAAAAGTAATGGAAGGTTTATTCCGCTCTTGAAAGGCTAGATAAAAAAATAGGCGAGAAAGCGTTCCAGCAAAAAATAAATAATAATTTGTGAATAGCAACCACATTGCAGGCATTGACAGCCTGCTCAAAATTCTGTGGAAAAAAAACATTCGCAAGTTACAAGCAGTGGTGGTCGGTAAAAAAATCGTTGATCGTAGCAAAAAGCGAGG
Source organism: Himalopsyche anomala (assembly GCA_031772345.1). Classification (NCBI taxonomy): domain Eukaryota; kingdom Metazoa; phylum Arthropoda; class Insecta; order Trichoptera; family Rhyacophilidae; genus Himalopsyche; species Himalopsyche anomala. The sequence continues at coordinate 16,113,607 of CM062822.1, read as the reverse complement.
TACAAGAAAAAACAGTATATATGATATTTTTTCGTTACAGTCAATTTTGTCTTTGTTAGTCATAGTATTTCTCAAAATTAAAATTTATTTTCGCTAGTGTAAATGTATAGTAATAATTATTTAACCAAAATAATCTATATTTTATGTAATCAGAAAAATAGTAATTTAATTTACTCTATAGTTGATTTAAAATGAGTTGAGTCTTGATAAGAACCCACGATAAGTTTTTCATAATTGTTTTCGCCATTCAAAGATGTCACAATCTTCAGTAGTACAGTTTACAGCTTGAAAAAAGCAGACAAAATATTTATAGTTATAAGTCTAAGCCAGGCGTGGGGAACCTGCGGCCTTTTGGCTACTCTGGTGCGGCCTTCTGGCCAATTCTGTAATTCTGTAAATGTATGTAAATTCGTAAATTCCTGACATATTCTGACCGTAAATTCCTGTTTCCGGCCAAAGATTCCCTAGTCAATGTTTACTGCGGCCTTATGTCGAATCAGAAAAATGAATGCGTCTTTAGAGAATAAAAGTTTCCCTACCCCTGGTCTAAGCCCACCATTGAATCCAACAGGAAACCGAGAGTCCACACTGAAGACCTCACATAATTATAGTATGAAAATATAAATAGGATATTGTATAATATAAAACAGAAATTATATTTATCTGTCCGTCGCATGAACTCCTTCCGAACGGTAAACCATGAAGTAACGACTTGACACTTTTACACATCACTTTGGCCACCATTTCCAGGCCAACTGTGCTTTTTTGACTATCAATTAAACTTTCAAAAAAAAAAAAAACACTTTACAATAGTCTCTCATTTTGTGAACCTTTGAAGTCAGTCAGTAAAGTCAGAAGATATTTTGAATATGGTGTGTTCTACAACTAAGCACTCATCAAGCATGAAGATTCTACGCATGGTCCCTCAATATTTTTTGTATTCAAAATCATCGTCAATGATCAGCCAAAGAGCTAGAATATTGTATAAAATAAAACCAAGTATTGAAATACATTTGTAATAACAGGATGAGTAAAGAATTAGTTTGAATCTACCTCGAGCAAAACCTGACAATAAACGGCTAGTTGAATAAAGAAACATTTTTTTTTAACTTTTTTATATTTTACCATAAATTCACCTCATTGACTATAATTTTAATTTTCGCAGTCCAGTGCATATATTTAACCTAAACTGTAAATTACAAATTCCACAGTACTGAACTCTTTATTCCCAATTTTAGTATCAAAGATTTTACTAAGCAATTTTAAAACATTATTGAATAAATAAAATACGTTACGAATCTTGATACTTTTACCAAATATTTTTGAAATGCCGTACAGTTTTGATATCTCATGCCAGCCGCCCCTGGTCACAAGAGACGAGATTATGTAAAAATAATTCTTGCTGCCAATTCTTTTAATGGAAAATAATGTAATTTATTCCCCACACATAAAATTAAAATACTGGGAAAGATTTGCAGAATATCTAAAAATAAATAAAGAAAATAATACTTCATTTTCCATAAATACTTATACTGAAAGTATATAACTGAAACATTTCTTAGAAATTAAAGAAGAAGTCATGTTTTCTGTCAGGTATTATCGTATAAAAAAAACGAATTTTTAACGTTTCATTTTTGAGAAATAAGTACCCAAAATAAACGAAGGATATATTAAAAAATATTAAGGATAATAAGTCTGATGTTTGAAAATAAGGGGAAAAAGAGAAAATCCTTATTCATAAAATAACCAATACGTAGTTACATTAATATCCATTTTTCTTTCATGTTAGCAATCGGTAGAAACCTTTTTGTATACCTTCCTGTCAGCTATTTTTATAAAAGGTTTATTTCTTATGATAAAAGAAATCATATTTTGTCAGCTTGTTATGTAAAATATGGGAGTAATAGCCTCGATCTGATTTAACTATTTATATTTATTTTCAGGAATTTATTTCCTTATTTTTTCTGATTTATAATAAAAATGTACATATTTTCAGAAAAGGCAGATGCATAAACGTTTTTAAAATATAAATATTTCTACTAAAATATGAAATCCCAACGAAGTACAGTCAATACTGTTTTTATGCGATTTCGAAGTTATGTGTTTTTTTAGAAATGCAATTTTTTTAAAAATGTACTAGATTTTACAATATATAAAAATGTTAAATATTACATTGAGAGCTTGTATCGTTGTATTTTGAGTATTTTTTAATATTTTTACGCAGTGTTTTTCCCCTAGTTTTCAAATACTTTGCGATTTGGTGTATATTTTAACTCGCTGTTTCAAAGTGATGCAGATTTTAAAATTTATGTAACGTATCCCCCAATTTTTCTATGGAAGTCAAGTTTTTTTTATGCGATTTTGGGTATATTTTGACTCGGTGATTCAAAGTTGTGCGGATTTTAAAATTCATGGAACGCATCCCCAATTTTTGTATGGAAGTCCTGTCTTTTTTTTGTGCGATATTTCGTGGAACGCATCTACCGCATAAAAAACAGGATTGACTGTATCTTACCTCATGTCTTCTTTGAACATATTCGGTCTCTATGTGAAGCATATGGCCGCCACACGGTGTCTCCATGAATCTCTGCCAATCGTTTTGCTTTCTTTCATAACATGCCAGTATCAGTATGTACATATTCGTAAGTTCCAAAGAGTAAATCCCATATAAAGTACCCGATGGTCGTACATGGCGCCGTAATTCCAACTGTCGGAAGAAGAGTCAAGCAAGACTGAGACTATCCTGAGGTACCCGACACCACGTAGCTCAGCCAGTTTCAACGTCTCCGTTTTACGTTCTCCGATCAATGAGATTCTCATGAAATCAAACCACCTAACCCTTAACATCCAACGCAAGCATATATTCTTAATGCTCAGTTTATAATTAGTCTTCGTCATATGCCATGATTCGCTATCGTAAAGCGGCGATGATAAAATGCAATCGTTAAGCAAATGGCATTAGATTAATTGTATACAGCTGTGAGACGCTAATCTCAACACGTCATGTAGTTTACGGATGACTAGTTGTTATTCAAATTTTCTAAACCAATACTTTGTCTTCTCTCGTTTTTATGATTAATTAAGATAGAGTGTACATAGTAAGGAAGGTATAAAAATAGCAAAATTTATTGATTAAAGTGCTTGATTATCTAGCTATTTAAAGAAACAATGTATGGTTAATTCAACACTTGACCGCTCAAAAATATGGTCCACTTGACTACAGGACTAGACCAAAAATATTGTTAATTCATCATTAAAATTTATATTTTATTTTTATCAAATGGTTATTATTCTGCACCTTCTTGATAATTGATATTTTTCAAACCGATTATGAAATGATAATAATCCCATACAAATATATAATAATATCAAACGAAACACAGTACAATGTGACAGTTTGTTTATATGTACGTATTATATTTATAGCAAATAAATAATTTAAATGATAGTTTATTTATTTGATGTCAGTTTATACAACGTTCGCATAAGATAAGGTGACAGCATGTCACCAGAATAACTCTATCTACAATGAGTTCATTTAACCTGATTTCCACAATACATACATAAGAATAAGAAATTTATTTGTTTGCTACATAAGAATGAAGCAAAACAAATAAATTCACTTTAAGTCAGATCAAGGAGAGAAAAAATCCGAGATATTTCGCTAACGCAATTATTCTTTCTTGCTGCCAGAATTAGCCAAAGCATTAAGAGATATTATTTACTTAGCATACTAATCTGAAGAACATAAGTTATTGAGGTGACAAGTTTTACTATAAATTTTGGCGGCGAGTAAATTATAAAGTGCAGAAGTAATTTACTTTTGCGAACACAACATACATTTCAAATAAGATTAAAAGATTCAACTTTAACTTTAATAATAGAATAATATAATATGGATCATCATACAATGAGCAATGATAAACACAATACATATGTAATTTTATTTTATTTAGAGATTGGGTTTTGGATATTTTTAATACATGACATTCCGTGTTGTTGAAATATCGGTTTAATAACAATTGTACGTGGCATGTCAGACATACATGTATTCCAGCTAATTATACTGGATGTGGGTCGAACGAAACTCACAAAATTACATAATCACTAGGTATCACATTTTGTATGTACATACTTGAAATACTTATCAAAAATAATTTTTCACTCTTCAATTCTGAAAGACGAATAAGGTACGCAGATCAATATCGTTATTAGGGAAATCTTACAAATTAGGCTTCATATTGTTAAATTTAGGTTATAGTAATTTTCATTGTCAGTTTTCTTTCTCGATTCTCTTTAAAAATTAATAAGAATCGGCAGATTTTGAATAAACAATATTATTTACAAATTTGTTTTTTATTTTGTTTGTTTACAAATTACAGTCATTTATGTATACCGAAAAAATCATTTAAAGAATTAATTGATTTTAAGCCTTTTGTTCAATAAATAAGCTTACATTTGATTTTTCACGTCAGTAAATTTCTGATTTTTGAAGGCAATTTTTGTTCATAGAAATGATTTATGTTATCAACGAGTACCTAGATATTTTATCCTCTACCGTTGCAATTGGTTATTATGATAATATGTACATACTATAATATATTGACAACAATAACGCCTTTTCCCACTCAAACTTTCTGTATCGTACATTGCAAATGCATAGTTGTGTTGTACAAAACACTCAGAGTCAACATATGATGTTGTATCATATTTTAGAAAACTTCCGTCGTCTTCTGTACACATTAGTCCGAATGAGTAAAATACAATAATTATGCATTATATGTAAAATCTATGCACATCGTATATCTCCATAATAAATCTCACAGACTGGAAATTGCGCAAAAGTTATATATACATTGGCTTAAAAATAGTATTTTTCAATAAACTGTATACAGGTGTATTGTTCGTATTTTATTAAACAATAACATATATTTTAAGAGCACGGTATATTAGATATTGTAGATATGTCATAGGTACTAAACATTTATATATAATCAATTTATTTGCAATCATTTGATCATTATACGATGATCTTTCAGTTAACCTTGTTTGGATACATTTTTCATCTATGGATAAAGCTCGCGACAAGAAAACCCGGTAAAAAAAGCTTGATAAAAGTTTAAATCATTTTAAATGATGCGATTAATATTTATGGATTTTAGTTTATCAATTCGGGAAAAAACCAGCCGCAATAGATTTAAAGATGTTGATTTTTGTTTCCGTTCGATAGGATAGAATTATAGGAACGACGGAAGGTAAAATTACCTGCCTTTAAATTTTGATTAATAATAGTTAGCGATAAAAAATGCAAATATAGGTACATATATATTTTCGCCGAACTGGTTTAAAAAATGTACCAACTGACTTATTCCAGGCAACGATTGATATTTAAGAATATCATTTTTGTAAATTTTGTTGCTTACCTACTTCTGCCAGTACGGTGACGGTATATTACAATATTGTCTTTCATAGAACAACACCTCATCGTGAACTTCTATGACTCTTCGATAACGATGGTATCGAGCCTTTTTTATCTTTTAATTCACACATGTACCATTATGTTTGTGTAGATACACTATTACTTTTAATAAGAGTTACCGCCATATCCCGTTCCATTGATTGTAAATTATATCACTGGCGTGTGGATGGCAACCAGAAATAAATTTTCATTAATCTCACAAACTGTTTATACGTCTTCAAGCAATAGCTTATGACAAC
>CM062822.1:16041303-16107789 GCA_031772345.1 Himalopsyche anomala | reverse complement strand
GTGACTCAATCAACGCACTCTTGGGCAAGATTTGGGTCTTAATGCAAATGGTATATGGCTGAATTCGGCCATATTTTTGTCGATTTCTGGAAAAGAGGCGCAAGGAAATAATTTGAAAAGGTATAAAATCAAACATAATATACATACACATTCGCACATACGTATGCGTTCAAAAAACATGAATACCCAACCACAAAAAAGATTGATTGACTAACGAAGAGTTCGTATATAATTATAAAAGATAGAATTCGTTAACCTTTCAATAATATCTATGATCCGTTAATATCACAATATTTATTTTTTAATCATAAACCATTTTTACTTAAGTTAGTATGAAAATTATAATACGTTCCACCGAAATTGGCTTTTCTTTAGAAATTGATATATGAAATAAGCTCAGATAAATAAATCCGAAGCTGCGATTTTTTTTTATGTATACGAGAGATTATTAATTTGAACAAAATATGGGGGACAGAATAGGGTCGTGAATAGAAAAATCCGGAAAAGGTATTTTTTTTTTATTAAATACATGTTAAAGAATAAGACTCATATATTTATAAAGAAAGAAATTCATTATTCCATGTATAAGGAGGTTTTGTAATTAAAATTTAAACTATAATTTTATCAATATCTGTTTCAATAAAGCAGGCAAATCTTCATTAAACTAAAAATAACTTTGATTATTCCACGTTAGTGGTATCAAAATGTGACACGTGTGTATTCCGCCTCTTTCAGAGGCATCCTCAGACAAATTACTTTCGTCCTAAATGATCCAACTGCTTAGAGTACGTAGGATTTCTTAATGTAACTATGTCTGATAATTGTAATAACGCTCAAATAAAATCGTTGGATTGGTTTTCTATCAGGCCCCACCCATTTTATTTTGATCTTTATAATAATATATCATAATAGTAAAATTAAAATCATTCGTACTTAAGCAAACATTTGCGAAAGTATTGTCTGAGGATGCCTCTGAAAGAGGCGAAACACGTGTCACATTTTGATACACAATACGTGGAATAATCAGATTTATATTTATTTTATATTAAAATGAACATCCCCTAAAGTTACCTGCCAGATCCATATCGGAAAGTACAGGCAATCTCAAATTACCGTGAAATTTATCATGAAAACAATAAATTTATAATTCGAAAAAAAACTATAAGGGGTTGACAATACAACTAGTGGCGTAACCCACCTTACCAGATGTACCTATACAATGCATAAGAGCTCAAGGCCCATTTTTTTTCTTTATTCTATTTGAAATAAAAAAAAAAATAATTTTAGAAGAGTACAAATAAAAGGTGAGGGCCTTATTTCATATTGTACATATTTTTGATATTATGCCAGCGTTAAAAATACTCTGAAAAAACGACTACTGTCGCCAAATCCTATGACAGATGGGTAAGTTACAATTCAAGTTCGCCTTATTTCCTCCTGCATACATTTTATTTTTTTAACAAAAAATAGGGTCCTATTGATAATTTTTTATATTTGGTCCCTGGGTTTTAGTTACGTCACTGTCTACCATTAATACATAGAATGGACTAACGACTATGTTGAAAATCCGGACAAACCTCGTTAAAATAATATTCCAATTGAAAATAAATAAATCACTTAGATCTGAATATAGTTATCATAAAACAAAAACACATTTATTTTTCTATTACGCATACATTGAGATTTAAATATATTTTATTTTATAATTTGGTTAACTTACAGTAAATGTTTTTATATCGAATGTTCACCCTTGTCTCGTCAAAACCCCTATCGGGCGGCCCATAACGACGTAAAATTAAATTATATTTATGCCACGGAACTTTGCCGATTCTCGTAAAAATTCTTTGTAAGCTCTGTTTGACATTTTCAGTCATTGTGCACAAAATCCAATATCTTTGAGGTTTTCAAAGAAATGCGGATCTTATATGGTTTTAAATTGCCAATCTCGCCAATGGCAAGAGCTGTGATATAAGTTTTTATGTGAAATAAAAAATGACATCTGGGTGGTGTTTAAATATAATAAAAATGTCAAAATAAAATCTTTTTCTTACAAATGAATAACATAATCACGTCAAAAACTGATAAACTAAATGAAGAAAACAAACATTCGAGTACATAATTAGATGTGTTAATTTATTGACGCGAAAGTATAAAACACTGTATCCATACGAAAAAGATAACAAAAAGTAAATTATACTTATAATTATTGTAAAATATAAATTTTGATACCAATTCGTCACAACAACAAGAACTGCCTGTTCTAAGAGAAACACACCATTATTTTAATATAATTATTAAATAACAGCGTCATTTTTGGTCGATAAACCATTATTGATCCTTCTGGACAAAGACATAACAATGATAATTCACACTGAAATACTACGAAGGACGACTACCATCAGAACGGATTAATAAGCAGTCTGCATGAAAAATAAAAAACATCAAGATATGTACCGGTACAGGTTAGTTATTACTATGATACAAATGGATCTTATATAATTATACCATAAAAGCATGGTACATTTATATTGGGCGACATACCTACAAACCGCACAACATGTACAATAGACGAGCGACGAGCACACAAGAACAAGCATGTTCAAGAATAATAATCTTGAGAGGGGTGTGGAGAAAAAACACGTGCGAATTATAAATGACCTATCGGCGAAGTAGTTGAGCAGGTTTAATAAAGATTGATTAATATGGCAGCGCAAATCATTTTTACCAGTACACAATGCTGCTTTTAGGAACAATTTTGTGATAGTAAGATAAACACAACCCGCCAAACACGCCCACAAAGATAAATAACTGTATTTCCTAGGAAGCGAGCTTCACACTATAAATGGGTAGAATTATATGGCCACTGCCGAATTAAGTCTCGGCCGTCAAAAACATAGACTGTAATCGTAAATACTACAAATTCATTCATTGATCATCCCAATTCAGTATAATCGCGCAGTGCTTGTCAAGACCTAATATGGAGCTTGTATGTGAATGAGCTTTTACTTCACTTTGAAACTGTTAACCAAGCATTTATTCCCGGATTTTCATTCACCGGAGTTCCATAAAAAACAGAGAAATGACAGAACGTAAACATACTACACCGAGAGCATATCTTCAAAACAAAACCAAACCCAAATCCGCAAAACCGTTTTTAATTAGATAAAAATCAAATATCTATTTCAAGAATTTGCATTGGAATTTACAATCATGCTAATCAACAATACTAAGATGCAGGAGATGAAGTAGTCGAATCCCTTATGGCGTCGACGCGTGTGAATTAAATAGTATCCGGTTTTATACCTTGCCGTTCCTTTGTCCAGCTCAACACTCAAAAAAATATTATACAACAAGAAATCACAGATAGACGCTTTGCGTATCAATATCCGAAAAGCAAATATGATATCAGGATACTTCAGCGAGGCTAACTGCGATTAAATCATTCACAATACAAAAGATTGAACGGTGCCTAGTCGAAATTATGGAAAAACATCCTACTTTTTACGTTTTCACACTTGCCGCTGATATGGATATACAAAGACAATTATAGAGGAATACAATTACAAAATAATAGTACAACCTGAAGCACTTTAGTCGTTTAGTTAGGATATTAATCAATACACGAATGAATAATAGCAATTCCATTAATACCACATTTCTCGTGTAATTAGAATGATGCCACTGTCACGGAAAAATCATCATTGTACTTCATCCACAAACATCCCTATTCGTTTTATCTATTTATCGAACACAATTAATGTGTTGCTATTTATTGTTTTAATAACTATAACCACCAATTTACCGCAAATCAAAACAGAAAAATACGAACAAAATAATTTATTGTAACGGTGTGAATTAATGGCTGCAATCCAAGCTACTGTATTCTTTTGATATCACCTGAACCTCTCATGGTTATTATTTGTTGTCCAAAGAAAGAAAGCTGAAAACTATTACCGACCAGAGAAAGCTTTCTAGAACAAAGATAATGAACAAATAACAATACCACCAGAGAAAAATGATAAACTTACATATTTTATCTGAGAAAAAAACAAACATTTCTCCGCGGAAAACAGGAAATTTATCACTTTTGACAGTCCGCAATTATTAACGCTAAGACACGTTGGATGCTTTTTACGGAAACATATTATTTTATCAATATGAATCTTATCAAGATGAATCTTAAAATCCAAACTTTTTTAAATCACTCACTTTCCTCTACTTAAAGTGCACTGCTGATAAATTGTTATGTTATAAAATAAACTAATTAATAGATGGATTTACAAATTAATTCGGCAACAGTACAAATTAATCAGTTGGAAATATTTAACACATTATTTAGGTAACACAGGTGGAAAACGTGATTAATGTTTTATAAACAAAAACATGATTTTATTACTAGGATTAGTAGGAGTAAAAAAAAACAACTAATTTGTCTGTGTATATGATTGTTTGAATAGTTGATATATTGTATCTATAAATAAATTGATGTTCGCAATATAGTCTACATTAAAATTTGGGAACGATAGTATTTTCAAAAACATACTGTTCATATCTTTATACATTTCGAAAAACATATTTGAATTATATTACTAAAACCAATTTTATGTGATGTAAAACTAATAGTTTAGCTTCATGTTTCCCGAAAACATGTTGTGTGTGAAATTAAGAGAAGTGCATGTTGATAAATGTAAGATTGTTATGTACTGTATCAAAACAAAGAAACCGTCCACAAATGAGACTACACAAAAGAAGAAACGAGAGTAAATTTTGCTGAAAGATAAATGACTGCAAAAACATAATTGGATTTTTTACACCGGAAAGATTGTCTGTATTATTTGCTTCGTTAAACAATATAACTAAACATGTATAAATAATTAAATGTGGTGATCATACAATTTCACAATTCTAATTAAAAGTAAATTATAGTGAAATGTTACATAATGATAAATTTAATTAATAAATAACAAGATTTTAATCTCTTACTCCTAAGTAAGCATTCAATAATTTCAGTTTGGTCGGGGGATTATTTTTTTTTACTCACACGAACTGTGCAACGTGTCGCTTTTATTTTTCCAATGCCATACACAATACAATATATTACAAAAAAAACAAATAATAAACACAAAAATAGGTTGAGAATGATTAGAAACCTTTTATATTATGGGATCATCTGAAAACATGCCAGATGGGAATGGATTCCCTAGTGATGCTCACAGGTAATCACGAAATTAACAAGATTGCGCAATAAAAGAAAAAAACATCGCGGATAATCTTAAAAGAAAAAAAATATATAATGAAACACAACAAATATGACTTAGATTCTACTCGACCTTCGGGTTATCAATTGGGCTCTCATTACTGGGTATGATAAAGAAGTGTGATCAACAAAGGTAAACCATCAGTTATAATTTGCGAGGATGTGGAATAACAGGTCTTAGCCATATTTGTAATGTATATGAATAGAAAAGCGATATAATTTCGATTTTGTGTAGTCTATGGAAAGACCGTTCATTCTAACAAAGACCAACAATAACCCAGAATATTACGTACGGTAACGCGGAAACACATTCATGCGCAGCCGAGACTGTATAGTACAAACATAAAGTCAAGAAAAGATATGCAATCATATCGTTCGAATAACAGAATATATATATAAAACAACTGGTTCAGGATTTCTTTATGCCATGTAATCACTAAATTAGGTACTTCATTTTTTTTTTTTCGTTAAGATTATTCCGTGCAGATATACTAGAACAAAGTCTTGAAAGAAGCAAGCTGTGTGCCTTCACTCAGATTAGGGTATGCCTATCCTGTATGAGTCCAAGACAAATAAACTGCTTGCACTTAGAAGTTTAGTAGCTATTAGGTTTACATTTATAATGTTCTCATATCTTCCGCATCTCCGCTGTGCCCTCATACACCTTGTTGCAAAAAAAAACTGGTAAAGAACAGAGAACAGAAGGACCCATCTAACGACCACTTATCTGAGAATAGGAGCATGCATGATCTATAGATATAACGCTATTAAGCGTATATAGTAATAACAAAAAGAATAAGAATCCTACATAATAACAACAGTAACATCAATCCACAGGTAAAGAAACCCGAATGCAGTGGGAAATAAAACATTATCAACACGACATTCAATCAATGACTTTCTTTATTGAAATAACTTACGCGTCACCAAAGCCAAAATAGTACCGAGAATGCGGATTAATTTCTAAACCTATTTGAAATACAATTTTTATTTGATTTGCGCATTATACATCTAGGTAGACAAACAGTGCCATTATAAAATAGGGTAAAAAATACAAGGTACTATATCAGTTCTACAGTTTTTTAAAAAAGTTAAAGTGTATAGAATAGCTATTTCATTGTGAAACAATCCTTTAACTTTATTTCTAAGAAACTGTATGAACTGAAATACCTTTGATGTATTACCCATATAATATTGAATTACATATAATAAAATACAGGAAGAGTGCAGAAATCAAATACTATGATACCTTCAAGCGCTATACCTACCAAATAGCATTTTATAGCGGAAAAAACGCAAGTCGAAGCAACAAGTCATATCATTCTCTGCACATAGATACAAATAACCAGTTACCCATCGCGTGGTACTGGGTTTGAACAAAACAAATAAATAATTTAATGAAAAAAGCGAACAAACACAAATAAAAGAGAAGTGATTGTGTCAGAGCTATAATACAGTCGTCAATAAACCATGTACTCACTAAGATATTCAGTCGTAATTATTGATAAACGTCTTTCATTTATTTTTTAGTTTAAGAAAAATATAACCTGTAATATTGTAACCCGCATGAGCATACCGACGCTAGCACAACTAAATTTCATCTAATAGGTCCCAGAGATACAGAGCAGCGCAGTGTTATATTAGAGCGAAAAATATTTTGCCCACATATATCACATCTCGAATTCGAAATGATGAAACAAACCTATATTGAGTCATTATAGATAGCACTACCACATATACATCGAATATTTGCTATATTCTAATTAGAATACCAGTATTTGATTTCTTTAAATGTCTTGGACATCCGTGTCCGCTTGTATTTATGTGGTTATGTATGAAAATCTTCGTGTACTACATAGACATGTATTTACGTACAAAAATAATTTAATAATAATATACATTAAATGACCGTTATTCACCCGTATGTAGCGAAATTATTTCGAAAAAAAGCAGGCAAAATCATAAAGAATATAACGCAGTAGTTATGCTTGAATATATTTGGTAATATCGGTCCTCAAAAAGACTTCCAAGCAGGCAAAGGCCTGGGCCTTAAACCAATCATGCAAAGGGTTAAATGTACCCTCTAAGCCGCATGCCTGACTTGAATACTAAACTGTTCAAACATAGGTGGTCAAATTCATCATTATATCAGACGTCTCAATAGTAAAAATTTATATATGTATAAACCTTTTTGGTCTCTTCTTTGAACCGTTAATTGCTACAAGTATGTCACTACTCTATTATCTTATGATAACACATCAACCAACGACACAATTCAAACAACAAAAACTTATATATGGCGAAAGTGTGAAGTAAAACTATAAGCGATATAGACGTTACAAACAAAACATATTATTTTAAAAATCTGTTTCGAAAAGACAAGATGTTCAGCGCTTATTACCATAAAAACGTATAATCGGGAGCTAATAACCGATTAACTAAGAGGTCAAAAACTTAGACATTACGGACGAGTGAATGATTATAAAATTCATTAATCAATATTCTCTGCGACAACGAATAATTAATTCTAATACGATATAATAGTACAAAAGCAAGTCATGTAAGAAAAAAAAACTAATATTTAGCTTTACAATATTAACAATATGACTCGCCAAAACCTCCCTAGTCAATAAACATGAAAGAAATATGTGATTACATGCAGCTATAACAAATAAAATATACATATTAGGCATAACGTACCTAACATAATGTACATATAGGGCTTCAAACCGGTATTAAAACAAACCGGTTTAACCGGTATTTTCGGTGTTTATTTAAAAAAACCCGAAACACCGGTTATTTTGGGCGGATACCCGGGTTAATTAAAAAAACATTTTCTGATTTGAACACCACGAGCTTTTAAAAAGCTAATACACCCTAAAGTAAAAAAATTTAAAATGTTTGTTAAGTACTACAAGTCTATATAGCAGTACAATAAAAAAAGTATGTACAGTTCAACAATTGTCAAATTTCTGTGCCAAATCAAAACAAAGTATGTAGTCGTAGTCAAAGACAACTATAACTAGCATTCAATCAAATAACTGTAAAAACCGACAGGATTCACATAATAACAATTGCAAAAAAACAAGTGAACCTTAATGAACCAAAAAAACCACATAAAAACGTTCATCATGTATAACTATATAAAAAGAAAAAGATATCCACTAGAACCGAAAACTTGTACTGAAACAAAAAAAATAAAATATTTGTAAACACAAATTACTAAACTACATTTTTTTCACGTTATATCATTTTTTTGTGGTGGGGATTTAATATAAGTACAGATAAATATTATATAAAAATAACCAATAACAAAATAGGAAATATAACTTCAAATAATGTATAATATAAACTATTGCTAATATCCGAGAACGTGAACGAATCGCAAACGAACCAGAACCAGAACTTAAAGCGATGCCACTTATGTATTCACTATTTTTTGCAGCATACACACAAAAAGGTAGAAGATGACCAAACCCAAGTTTTTAAAACTTTCTTCCAGTTATAACACAATTCAAATTAAAATGTTTTGAAATTTCAACAACGGTGCCATAAATGTCGCCTACTATTTAAAGGGTCCCATGTCTTTCAAATATGCACATTGCGGCAAACAAAAGAAAAAATAAAGACGGCGGAAGGATGTTAATCGAAGTGTCCCCAGACAATGAACACTAGAAGTAACAAGTATTCCATTCTTTTAAATATTATTTAAAAAAGTGACACTGTTAATTCATACAAATTGTGATAGGAACTAGGAATCTGGTAGTTTACTGACAAAATTACTAATATTATATAATAGGGTAATATATATTAATACTAAAAATAATTGCGCTGTAGATTGGGATGGTTTACAAACTGGTACCAAAGATGAACTCTATTTTTGATTTCGTTGACAAAATATCACAAAATACATATTTAATATATTTTAATATGCTATCACAACCATGCTTGATGGCGTATTATAAATTAAATATTAGTTCCAAACATAAAAAATATGTAGTCCAAACTCCGTTCTATAGGGTAGCAACCCTACATAAACGTGCAAAATTGAACTAAACCGAAAGTTCATTTAAATCTTAGCCTGTAATAATGAGGTATATTCATATACAATATTTACTACCTGATTATTCCAATAATAAAATGTTTTATAATTTAAGTTATATTTCACACAATCACTCATGACGAGAATTCTCAACTGGAATTCAAAAATGAAAAATGTATGCAATTTTAAGATATAAAAATAAGTGCGTTTCTATCATATAAAAAAACCATTTAAAAGCTACAAGAATTAAACTAGCTAAACAACCAGCAAAATCAACATTTGAATGACACCTAAATGACAAGATTTTTTAAAAATTAAATACTTTCTTTAAATACAAAATAATATTGTTAACTGCTATCCCACCCCCAATGTGGTAGCGCATATGGACTCCTGGTGGAGATGTATATTTCCAAATTTCTTTCACGATAACGTGCTTGTTAAAACAGCTGCTGACACCATTTCATTTTTCAAAGTGATAGTAAAAAAACGAAGGGTAGGGTTAGAACAGGACAAGTGACTAGCTAGTCGCGCTCGCATTACGCTTCCATGCTCAGCGATAGAAACGGGTCGGAGGGGTGAAATCAAGCCATCACAAACAACCATGCCTCCAAAACAGAAATTCAAAAATCGATATATATAACATTTTAAAAAAATATAAATAAAACACTGTCAGTACCCGGGATTCGAACCTGTGACCTTCTTAAACTGAAAACAGCGATATATTTATACTACTTTCTAACTGTATGCACTTATTGACTGTTTTTAAGTAACTTAATACTTTTTTTTTTGAAACATGGTAGTGTAGTACTAAAAATTGTTTTTTTTGAAATAAATCCTGGTTTAAAAAAACCGGTTACCCGGTTTCTATTATTTGAAAAAAAACCGAAAACCGGTTAGAATTAAATGTGCCGGCTAATTGTGAAGCCCTATGTACAACTAATATTGCAATGAAACGTTCTAGGTAACCGCAAACGAGCAAATATCCTCATATGTGCTGGAATTTAAGACAATATGGTGAATTTCCTGTTTACATCAATAAAGGATGGTGAATGAAAATATTTGGCGGAATTAAATATATTTATTTATTTTTCCTTATCATCCCATACATTAATAAATTTATATTGCAAAAAAAGTTTTTATATTTAAAATTTAAATTATGTTCAATTAAGTTTATATGAAGCTTTACAACATATGTCTAGTTGAAATGGTTAGAATTTTACATATTTAATTTTTATTATCGAAGGAATTAGTAAAGCTTAGTAATTAATTTAACTATACCTATTTCACAAACTGTGGCCATGACTTTAACACTCGAAGGTTTGTCGAGTACCTCTGAATGTAACGTGCTAATTCCAAGTTTTATATTCCCAAATTAAACCTTCCTTTATATCACGATTTCACGAACTGATTCGCAAAATATTCACAAAATTTTCTTAACACCCAGATATTTTTTCTTTGCCACCGTGAATATGGCCATACATAACGGTGAGGAAAGTTGTTTTTTTAAATCTGTTTTTACCGCTATAAATGGTATTACGGTTTATAGATTTGCATTTGAAGCTTTCACCGAGAAGGTTTTCCTTCGAATACATTTTTTATTTCAGAAAAAATAATTCACTAATTAATTTCTTAGGTTCATTGTAGATTTTGAAAACATTTTTTGACCATTAATATCCTTTAGATTTTCATGTTAGTACATAAGTTATTATAAAACTTGCCTATTTGCCATTTTTTTGCATCTCATTGAATCTACATACGACCATTATCTAAACAAACTGTCCTTGGCATGGTATCTAATATATCTATAATATAATTGTTTTATAAATATAGTTAATAATATATTATTTTTATAATCCATGTCCGCTCCCAATGCGAGAGCATATGGCCTCCTAATAGGAGGTATCACAACAGCAAGTTTTTTCTACGAGAACTGTTTGTTACTCAGCTCGCTCAACCTACACTTTTTTCAAAGTTGAGTAGTAGGGAAAGGAGGATAAGGCTAGAACAGGACCAGTTGGTTGAGCTACAATCGCTATTGCTAGCTACACCCAGTTATTTAAGGAATCAGAAGGAATGGGAGGAAAATTATGTGAATTGACATCACAAAACACCCAAGCTTACGATCACAACTTTGAGTTGAATGAATTCTCAAATTCACTGTGATCTATACCGGAAATCCGAACACAGACCTTCGTGAATCGGTAGAGGAAGCTCTAACCACTGGGGCCCACAACAGGCGACAAAATAATATAAGATTCTTCATTAGAAAGTTATAATATTAGATTCTATATAAATTCACATTATACCGAACGATTCGATTTAGTTAAATATATTATGAACTGATTATAAATCTATATATTTATGCCATTAACATTAATTAAGAACAAAAAATAATAATATTATGAAAGAAAAAATGTATTTTGAACAAACACATATTGATTATGAATTCATAAAACATTTTTTACCGAATAATAATATTTTAAAAAAATGGTCGATTCTTCAAGTATTTCGCGTTCGTTATAAAATAGTCTACAATGTCAATATAAATATAATTTGAGCCGAACGGCCTCAATTCCTAAAGCTGCCTACAAAAATAAAAAAAAAACAAATATGTTGAAGTACAACCTATTACCGGTGTTAAAAGAAACTTAAGAGAAATGCTATTAGGCTTAGTAACTGAACGCATAATTTTAAGTACGTAACATTAATTAATTTTATGGAAAAAATCCTTTACTTTACAAAATAGTAACTTTTATATCATCTCGTGAAACCTTTTTCGTTAATAGAAATAAATACCCACCACAATCGAATCTTTTCCCAATTCGTTATATCGAAATACATTTATAGACGCAAGGGAATAGAGATAAATCACAAATAAATGAAAAAGATTTAAAAAAATCAGAATAATAGTAATTATAGGTAATTGCAGTTATAGAATATTATCATATCAATCTGATTTGATTCATAGTTTGGGGAAAATGAAATTCAAGCACTTATTTGAATAAAATATATTTAATCCAGAGGTCGGCTAATTTTTCGAAAAGGGACAGATCGTAGAAAATTGTAGTCTCGGCGGGCAATGCTGAACAAACTCTAGGATATTTAACTGGTAACCAAGTCTCATGATTTTTTAATTGGGCGATTGTAGTAGTAATAACGAAACGAAAAAATATCCACATATTGTGAATTGTGTAAACAATAGCGAGAAAGTAACCGAGCAACATGGGTTTATTTGAGCTAGAAATATATATTAGAAGATAAAAAAAAAAAATATTAAATATTTGCACATGATATTGTGGTGAATTTTAAAAAAATTTAACCGGGCACAAAAAGTATCATTTTTCTTACTAAGATTCAACATAATATTTATTCGAAAGTTATAATCATATTATTAAATAAACCAAAACCAATCCCTTCAAAATATAAACTTTAATTTATGTTATTGGTCGCTGATGAAAGGTGAAGCTTACACCAACGTACCCATATGTAAAAATAAATAACTTTAATTCGGCGGTAAAAAGAAATCAATTAAAAATTATAACATTATATAACACCGATATGATCAGAGAGCGAAACATGAATCAAATAATAGTTACACAACCAGTAGGATAAAAAAAATATTTAGTTAAAAAAGGGTATGACAAATATTATTTTATACGGATATGTTCTATACGGGCTGTGGAGTCGCGTAAAAAAAGAACGACTCCGACTCCGAGAAATAATTTTCAATAATTCATTTTAACTATAATATATATGTAATACCAACAGATAAACTTAGTCAGCCAAGCAAAAAATAGTCAACACATTTTACTATTATTGTTTGAATACACATCAATAAATAAATTTTCAAAAAAAATCGGTGGCGCTCATTTTTCACGACTCCGTGTCCGGCCAAAATACCGTCGACTCACTACCGACACCACCCAGCCCTAGGATTCAATATGGTCTTTAAAAAAAATCTTTTCTTCTTTCATCGCAGATGACAAAAAAAAATAAAATTTTATTTACATGCGCATATGGGATGTAAGATTTAAATATGTCGTGGAATAAAATAAATAGGTGTTTGAATCTAGTTATCCAGGCAAATGGAGACCAGGAGCATTTCGTGGAGGAAAAAAGAACGAACCGCACTGGTACTAGGAAGCAGTAAACCGAATACGCGGAGCAAAATCAGCATTAAAAAAATGGGATTAGGAGAGGACTCGCTACAATCAACCTCAAAGCGGGTCCCGAAATGGGAATAATAAACTCTACCCCAGCACGTTTTGGCATTCCCATATGTAGTCCCTATTTTGGTACGAGAGAGAAATCTTTTTTATAAGTAATCAGGTGCGTGGTCTCACCTCTGATATGTATAAAAGTGAAATAGACTTCTCATACAAAATAATTAATGTCGTATTGTTTGTGTCAATCCTGAAGTTGAGTGCTCAACTTTTTTGGAATTTTATCGACATGGGTTTCAGGGTGACACGTTGCAATCCTATTATAAGTATTTTCATTTATAATTTTTTGTTCCTTGCCAGTGCCCAACCAGTATAGTAACCAGTAATTTTCGGTATAGATTTTTCTTACATATTTTTTAACACAAATACCGTTCAAATATCAACAAAAAAAAATGGCCTCGTAGAAAAAAACTTCTGTCGAAATACTCCATTAGCAGGCCACATGATTCACATTAGGAGCGGACATGGAATGAAAAAAAAGTAACTATGCACGGTTATCGTAAAATATAGCATAACGTCTCAAAAATACCACTTGCAATAAAAGTGATAAAATTGTTGTGTATTCAGGATAATTTAATTATGATATAATATGAAATAATTATGTTTTATTTATATTTTGTTATACTCTTTATAACGTTTTTCAAATATAAAAGTAAATTATTGAAGAGGAGGTAAAAAAACAATCATTCGTGAAAAATTTCTCAGGATGCGAATTCTACGAAAATAATTTCCGATAATCATTGGAGAAAAGAATTTCGAATCTCTAAACTTATTTTGCGAGGAACCTTTTTGTACAAGTATAAGTAAAATTACTGATAAATTTACAGCCGATAACTTCTTAAGGCCATAACCCTATTTAGGTCACTGCACCCGGATTTTATTGAGCTCATAATTTATTATTGAATTGCTATTCGATTTTCTAATTTAAATCATGCCGAAAGGCTATCGCTCTGCTATATATGTATACCTTTTTACTGGAAGAACAAGTCTACACTGTAGAAGTTTGAGCCGGGCTTTCTAAGCAAAATCGGCTTTAATAAATATATTATCAAATTTATCGAACATTAAATAGTTCAATTTGTCTTGAAGTATTTGATTTACTGAAACAATTGTCGGTTCTTAGTCGAGTTTTCAATGGTACTAAGCATTCTTCAATTCACAGATATGTATGTATCCGGGAACAAACAGTTTCAAAATTCTATTTTCCAATAAAATTAATTTTGAGATTTGCATGAGAAGAGCGATTAGCTTATTGGTTAATAGTTAGTCCTTTTCTTAATCCAATGATTTCATATATGTATTGTTTATTCAAATTATGCATAGCTTTTTTCCATATACGTGAATGTCTTTAATTCTTCCTATTCACTATACGATTCCGAAATGGGAGAGGCAGAGCGATTAGCTTAACTACTATTATTTTTTGCCCTGCCCTTCTATCCTTATCCTATCTGGAAAGGGGTGGTCGAAAACCGCATATACTGCACTCAATAGGGCACTTTACATTGGCATGAAGTCGTCCACGCTTTTGTGACGTCAGTTCCTTATGCACATTAGGCATAAGGAACATACGTCACAAAAGCGTGGACGACTCCATGCCAATGTAAAGTGCCCTAATGATGAAAAAAAGATATTTCTTAAAAATAATTGATGTATCATACAAAAAGTTTACAAATTTTAATATCTATGAAGTCTTAAGAAATGTTTATGGTACAAGGTATATTTATTTGGAAAACTTGAAGATCAAAGCTTACTGCAATCAATGGATTAAACTGTAAGATAAAATAACTTAATAAGAACATGTACTTGGTACTTCAATGTGGTTTCCGTTAAATAAAACCAGATATTACTCTAATTTAAGATTTCGACTGAAGGTGCTAGGTGGAATTTCAATATTAAATTTGAACCGTTCAAATTATGTTCACTCCCACAGATTTTGTCACTAACGACCCGGGTTTCGCCTTTCGGCATCTTCAGGCGTTCAAGCGCACGGATGAACTTGAACTGACAGTTTCAAGAATTCGGTAATAAGCGATTGTCTGCTTTAAGCGTATAAAACTTTGCGTATTTCCTTATAAGGTTCAAAACATTTTTGTAATTCCCTTTTATATTTCAAACTTCTTTCTATTATAGGATTCCTTTTCAATATTTATTTTTTTAATTTGAAACCGTGTTATATAAAGCGTGTTGTATGAAAAATATACCACAATTTATACAACCGTGTTCTATAAAACCGTGTTATACGAGGCCCAAGTGTATATTGTAATTATTAATTGCTATGAAGGAAAGTATATTGAAGGAATTAGTTAATAGAGTAAGTGTGCAAGTTATTTGTGTAGTTTCTTTAGATAAATTAATAACACGAAGGGTCAGAATATTGCTCTAATATAAAAGATAATTGAGGCTGCTGGAAACCCTTTGAAATGAGTCAGGAGGAACGTATTAATAAAAAAAAATACATTAAGTGAACCAACGTATAAATGAGCTCCCGTTATGAAGGGAATTAGTAATTAACTTTCTGGAGAATGGATGCCTTTCGATATTTCTGTGAAGGCTCTGTATTCAGTATTAATGTCCCTATAAATCAGAGGTCTTGAAGCAGTGGTTCGCGAAACATGCGTGTCCCTTGTACGCAGGGGTAGACTGAAGGGTGCTCGGAGCTTAATTTGATGTATACCGGAGAGCCCTTTGCTAAATTTAGAAAAAAAAGAATAATACGACAGTTTAAATACTTATATCGTTTTATATATAGAATTGTAGCGAAAAGAGAAGTTGGCACCTATTTTTGCTTCAATCTTAGAATTCTTCACTTTTGCAATCTGAAGAGGTGCGTAAAGACTTTTTTAGGCAATTGATGTTAAGTACTTTATTGCATATTCTATAAGTCATGGGTATCCAACCAGTAGATCGCGATCGACCGGTCGATCCCAAATCAAAATTTGGTCGATCCCGAAAGCTGCCGTGAATTTCGAAAAACTGTATAATTTAAATATAAAATATACAAAAATTGAATTATTTTGTCTAACTTTGTCTAATTTCATATTTCAATAAACATTTGTAAGTTTGAAGAAGGGAAAACCTTACTAAATACACATTCCTATAAGAATCATGTAAGAAGTCGATCGCGAGAAAACCTAACATTGAAATGTCGATCCCAGGGCAAAAAAGGTTGGACACCCTTGGTATAAGATATAAAAAAATCGCCCCTTCCCCGGTACACCGCAAATAGCTTTGAGATCAAGTGAGCCCCTTGTTAACATATTGGCAGCCCACCAATGCTTATACCCCTCGTGTGGCTTTTTAGCGTTGAATGTGAAAATAAAGATATTTTCTGCAACTGCATATGCGTGGTCACAAAAATATTAAAAGATTTATAATATATCAAATATAATGAGAAGCTTTATAAACCACTGAGTCCACAGCATGTTCTAAGGAGGCCACAGAGAAAATATTATTTTAAGGGTAGCACAGGCCAAGGGCCAAGATAAATTACCTAAAAAGGGTCCCACGTTTTTTGCCATTTTGAGAAATCCGTTAATTCCTAGATTTTAAAATCCGCCAGTGATTTTGGAATCTTTCAATTTCTCACTTTTTTCCCAGTCATCAATCCCGAGATCCCGAAATAATTGTGTTCCTAGTCTCGAAAAACTAATAACTACGGGTATGGGGGCGACGGGCTCAAAAAGGTTGAGAAACTATGATATAAACGATGAGGACTTGGAGTTGTGCCTCAAATTAAAAAGTAGAAGTTACAAATCATACCATCAAAGATGGGAACATCAACAGATGATAAAACGTTAGTTTCAAGAAACACACTTAAAGTTTACGTCCCAATCTTAAAACGAGTAATATATTTAAAAAAATCATTGAAAATAATACAAGTTTCTCAGAATTTCGAAATCATACTTCTTCTTTATCGGAGGTTTGACGAATCTTGCAATGCTATGGAATGCTATTAGAAATGAAGATTAAAAAAAAACAACTTACTTAATTAATCTTATAAAGCCTAACTTTGGAAAGAATGTTTGTCCCCTTCACATAGGTGAATATTTATGTTTTATCATAAAAAATATATTTTCTAGGAATAGTCCAAAAGCATTTAAATATGTCTAAATTGTGAAACAAATAAAATGAATTAATTTTATTTCATTGTCAGACAGCTTACTACACAGATTAAATACATTGAAGTTGACACGAGTAATTAATTCACTTAATTTACACCGGCATCAGATCATTCAATCTATCGAATAAAATGTTGACGAAAGCTAGAAAGCTATATTTGTATTTAACGGTAAAAATATACCAGTATGAAAGTATTATAGACAACTTTTCGTGATTAACATTGGCGACCAAATTATAGTCTGTTTTGCTTCATTTAATATTGGTTAAGTTAAAGTCTGAAAATCCATGATAAATGTAAAACGTATACGATAATTTAAAATATTTATATATTTGTTCATAACAGATTAATTTCTTCTGGATACGAGTTGTAAATATAAGTAAAAACAACACGCATTCCGAATCATTCCACTGTTATTCCATTCCATAATATCCTTATAGAGAGAAACAGATATTGAAAACTTAAAAAGCAGCATTTTGTAAAAAAAATTCACGATGGCAAAAAATATATAAAATATTATCTTACCAATCCTTCGGTTCACAAACTTCACAAATATTGTACAAAAAATATTAATAACAATATCATTTCTTGTTACATTTCATACAACTTTAAATTGGTACATATTACAATTATGACGTTTAATAAAAATACAATTCACTGTAACAAACTTTTTTACAAAAGTTCACGACTGATCAAAAAGCTAAGCTTTCTCAACATTGTCTCTATCCGTAAAAGCACAATTTTAACTCAGCAGTTCTTACAAAATTTTAACAGTTCGGATGTATGCACAGAAAGAAGTAAATTCGAAATACGCAAATCGCATTTTATGACAGACCGGCGTAGCAACCCCACACAGGAAGGTTTCAACGCGACTGATGTTGAAAAATATTTTTCGAATCAAAACCTCTCATACGCATGCGCGTATTCTAACCGTAGACACAAACGAGACGCATGGAGTAAAAAACTATACGCTTGAAAGGGACGACACAAAAACACGCCGATGCAACGAAACATGTGACGCTCAAAGACTAGATTATAGCTAAAATTCTCAAACGCATACGATAATAATTATTAATTTTGAGTATTTTATTACAAAAAAACGAAATTATCTTTGAAACATACATCATCAAAATGAACTACATGTTAAGTACACCTAAGTGAACAAAATTTACAAAATTTGTCGATGCATTTAGAACAACGAAAAACAAAATAATAAACATTGATACTAAATATTCTTAAATAGTTTGTATACGTTAGTTAATATACTAATTGATTTATTCTGTATTCTAAATTGAAAACAAAAACAAAAGAAAATAAATGATAAGAGGCCGCTGATGCCTATCCGTAGCACAAGAATTTACCTACTATGCGAAGCTTCGTTTGCTGGGATCAGTGGCGGATTACCACAAAAGCATATGAAGCGCGCCTGGAACCTCCGAATATTAGGGGCCTTAAAAATAGCCTATACAATATAACTTTTTGTTCAGATTTTAATATTTTACTTGGAATTTTCTGACGTAGTTATGTTATCCGAAAAATAGGGCCCCCAAATTGTATTGCGTTCAGGGCCTCCCATGTGAATAGTCCGCCACTGGCTGGATAATTGAATTGTGTGTAGTCACAGTGAAGAAATATCAATTTGGCGTAGTACAGTTTACTTCCCGTGTACTGAGTTGTCTGGATATTATAATATATTTGATACAACTCTCCTTTTATTATTTATACTACACAGCTGGATTGTGGATACATTGAAAAGAGAAGGAAGCAATTCTTTCCATGTCATAAACTATAAATATTTATGATTTAAAATGAGATTTCGTTGCTCCTAAAAAGTAGTATTTAATGATCCCCATCTTGAACTATTGAAAATTATTTTATGCCTAACAAAATAATGGAGCTTTTTTATTAGTACATATGTTTATCACACGAAAGTTTTTACAGCTTGACTGTGACTGAATTTTTATGTTTCTTACAGTTATATCGTAAATCACTTCAAGCACTTGCCGCATAGCCTTGCCCTTACTAAGAAATTATATTTGAATATAAAAAAAGATATGGTTTTATTACAATATCACATTTTATAAAGCTTCTTTATATGATACACGAAATCGAAAGCTTCGTATAACAACGAATTACTCTACCCACATACATTGCAGCTATGTATGACCTGTTTGCCTACTGTACACTTATGGCTATCTACCACAATTCAATATATAAAATATAATAATAACTGGGGTAAGTTAATATTTTTGACCAAAAACGTATATAGACTTATGTCGTTCACGGAACAAACTTGCTCACTGTAAAAGTGAACAAGTGATTCGGTCGTTTCTATGCAAATATTAGAATCGTCGCGAGAATATTCATATTACTCAAGGAGAATCCAATAATAAATTAACAATTGTTTTCGTTTACAGCATAGGTTCCCAAACTAAATGACCTTCTACTTCCCTTCAGATAAAAAAAATACACAAGACTCAAGACATTTTAATTTGTTAAATAATATGCAGAGAACATATTTGTATATAAATGCATGAAGTATTATTAGCAGTATTCGCTAATACTTAAATTGTTAAAGTATGTATGAAATAATTTAACTGAGACGTTTTTATCGTAATTTTATTGATAAAAATTGTATGTTACAATTTTACAAATTACCTATAAATACTTACACCTTTTAAAAAGAGCACAAATCATTGAATCGGAGAGCGCCTTTGGAACTCATTTACCATGTCTATATGATGTTTCAATGTCAGCTTGCTTTCTAAGCACCTCTACCTTCTTCATATTGAAATAATTACAATAATGTTACCGTCTCTGAAAATAAAGATCTGTCCATTGGCTCACAAGTAATTACATTATTTATATCTATATTTTTTGTTGAAATATATCGTCATAAAAAATATGATAGTTTAGTTTGTTAAATAATTCAGATCTATTAAAATTTACCCATAAATGAATGCTCTTATCAGAACATCGATAAGCGTGTATAATATAAATCACTATAGAGCAAGCCAAACTATTTGATGATTATTTTGTTGTGACAGACTTCTGAAGCTTAGCGTATCATTATGATCGAATTATCTTCAATCAGAAATCTGTCAACTCTTGAATGACAACAATAGATGGGATGTGATGATTTCGAACAGCTGCGATATATCTGATCATACATTTGGAACAATGATTGAGACCCACAATGAATATTTTCGTGAATTTTGTAATTGGAATATGGTAGATGATTGACTACCAAATCATTCATCATGGGTCGTATATAAATTTTACTTACACTATTTTGGGTATCTTGAACCCCCCCGTGTCAAATGTCACGTTTTGTCTAGAAACCTTTCCATTTAAAACGAAACAAATGTATTTTCTTGATTTTGTGACGAAATAAAATGTCGCAAGATTCCTATTTGTGTTTTTATACCTAACCATAACAAGTGTACGCACCTCAAGCTTTTTTTACGCAGTGATTGATTTTTATTTGTAACGTTACGTAAAAACCAGGACGTTGGAAAAATATGCAAATCACGTTAAAATTGTTTACTGACAATTCTTCGTGAAAACGAATAAGTACAATACGTTGAAAAAAATTAACACTTCTTTGTATTGATTCCACATTTTTTTATGATCAAGATCTGGACCGATTTCGCTTATTAAAAAACCTATCTTGAATCTATCCATATTGAAAGTAATGTGGAATGATTTTTAATAAAACATAGAAAGATAACATACTTTAATCAGTATGAAACTAGTGCTTATTGCAAAAATAATATTTAGCTTAATGCATTTAAATAAACATTTTTAATTTAATATCTGTTTGCTTAAAAACGACATTCTGTTATAAAATATAATCTGTTTCCGAACCTGTGGCGCACAATTCTGTGCACACGCCACGAGCTGTCCCTGAACATAATCTCCTATGTTCTAGTTATCAGATTTTTCTGGGATCAACTACCAGTAAAGTCAATGTACAATTATGAATGTCTCTAAAAAAAATGCGGTGTTTATTTCTCTTCGAATTCATCAAAGAGTTTCATCAAAAATGTATGTCAAACAATAGCTAGAATTGTAGTGGAAAATCGATAAAATGAACATAATATGCACAACGTATTCACAGCATAAAAAAAACTGTGTTTCTATTGCTTTCGTATTATTGTTTGACGATGTATTGAATCCAGCATCTTTCGTTTCTTAGGTTGTGCTGTGTCGTGAGAGCCAGCATGCTCACCTGTCAGCAGAATAAAAGGCCTATTATAATTCGAATGGGCGACATAAATAAGATTAAACACACAATGATGGCAATATCAAATTACCTCCAGTGATGTTATTTTAAAAATACGGATCGAGAATCGTATTACAAGTCAGGTAGCTTCGCGTAATACAATAAAATTCATTACATCCTCTCAGGTGTCAACTTTCTTTAAATTAATTCTCCGATTACATGTCAATGCGTAGAATTTTTCATTTCCTCTCAAGGAAATAAAATTGAAATATGTTCGAATTTATTGTTGACTACATTCGGGAAATGTTTTTAAAAACAACGTGGAAATATTTCCTTTACATATTTTTAGATTATAAGATTCATATAGCTGTAAGAGTAGTATTTATTCTAAGTGATCTCACAGTATTAAACAATTAATAAAAAAGGCAAAACATGGCGGAGATAACAATTCAAATTGATTTTCATCATCTAACGACTATGATCCAAATAAATAAGATACAAGTTTTTATGGTTGGAGCCATTGGAACTAACAACAGTAAAATCTGAACTCTAGGAATCTGAAATTACGGTCCTCTGAAGATTTCACTTCGGCCCCTGATGTTTAACAATTACATATAAGCAATATTGATTTTTAAAAATTCTAATAGGATTCCATCAAGAATAATTTTCGTCCGGGTCCTTTCCAGGTTTTTTAATAAACCATCCGGCCCGTTTCTCAAAAAGTTTAATGACCCTTGCTCTAGGCTTTAGAGCAGTGGTTCTCACGTGAAATTTCACTGTGGCCGTATTATAAACATCAGTGGTTTTATGGAAATGTCTTGTGGCCGTACCACATTTTTGTTTTGAGATGTGATAAAAATGGCAGTTGCATTAACTAAAAAACAATAATAATCCTCTGGTGGCCGCACATGATAACCACGGCTATAGAATATTTTTAAAAGTATTGAGTGAATCCCGTACGAGTCTAAAGTGTTAATACACGAAAAGATATTACTATAAAACACTAGTAGGCTATTTATTTTCTAATTAGATACCCACAACATATTAATAACAAGTAAAAACATTTTAATAGGGTAAAAATATCAAGGTATTTGGGTTCTACAGTTTTTTATATATGCTATACGTTTATAGCTATTTCGGCTTTCGTCATCGTCAGAACTAGTTCTGTTAGTTCTGACGATGGCGAAAGCCAAAATAGCTATCAACGTATAACATATATAAAAAAACTGTAGAACTCAAATACCTTGATATTTTTACCCTATTAAAATGGATTTCTACCAAGTAAATGCCAAATCAATAAATAAGAACATTTTCTTTTCATTCAAGTTAATCGTTTATTGTATATCTAGTATCTCATTAATTTGCACAATGCTGTCTTCTTGGTGACTTTTTCATTTTGTTTTTTAATATTTTAAAATCAAATTGGCTTAAAAATTGTTTTGTATTTGTTGTCATGAAGTAAAGAAATAAATTCATTACTTCATGTAAGATACATAAAGTTGTTTATAAACGCTACTGCTGATCACATGTAAGGATGAATACCATATTAAATACGTTTTTGTATAGTTTAGTTGTGATCTCCATCTGATCCATCTTTGAATATTATCCTCCAATATTTAAATGAGCCATGTACTCATTTAAATTTAATTTAGTAGAACAAACAGCCTTTCTTAATATTATACAATTTTGTCGTTTTTCATCATTACCGAACTATTATTATTGTGCGTAATATGCAGTATTTCGTTAAATTGGTATGCTTAGTCTTTATTATGACACATAGTTTTTTTCTAATATTATTTTTATTTCAATTAGAATGAAATATTTTTTAATTAAATATGGTTGATGGAACACATTAGCTTAGATAGTTTGTACTTGCATATCGCTTCAAATACACAGTCATTTATTTAACATCAGTAGAAACTGTTAAAAACAGACAAATGAAAAGTAATGGAAGGTTTATTCCGGTCTTGAAAGGCTAGATAAAAAAATAGGCGAGAAAGCGTTCCAGCAAAAAATAAATAATAATTTGTGAATAGCAACCACATTGCAGGCATTGACAGCCTGCTCAAAATTCTGTGGAAAAAAAACATTCGCAAGTTACAAGCAGTGGTGGTCGGTAAAAAAAATCATTTGATCGTAGAAAAAAGCGAGGTACAAGAAAAAACATGTATATATTGATGACCGATATTTTTTCGTTACAGTCAATTTTGTCTTTGTTAGTCATAGTATTTCTCAAAATTAAAATTTATTTTCGCTAGTGTAAATGTATGGTAATAATTATTTAACCAAAATAATCTATATTCTATGTAATCAGAAAAATAGTAATTCAATTTACTCTATAGTTAATTTAAAATGAGTCTTGAAAAGAACCCACGATAAGTTTTTCATAATTGTTTTCGCCATTCAAAGATGTCACAATCTTCAGTAGTACAGTACACAGCTTGAAAAAAGTAGACAAGATATTTATAGTTATAAGTCTAAGCCAGGCGTGGGGAACCTGCGGCCTTTTGGCTACTATGGTGCGGCCTTCTGGCCAATTCTGTAATTCTATAAATGTATGTAAATTCGTAAATTTCTGACATATTCTGACCGTAAATTCCTGTTTCCGGCCAAAGATTCCCTAGTCAATGTTTACTGCGGCCTTATGTCGAATCAGAAAAATGAATGCGTCTTTAGAGAATAAAAGTTTCCCTACCCCTGGTCTAAGCCCACCATTGAATCCAACAGGAAACCGAGAGTCCACACTGAAGACCTCACATAATTATAGTATGAAAATATAAATAGGATATTGTATAATATAAAACAGAAATTATATATATCTGTCCGTCGCATGAACTTATTCCGAACGGTAAACCGTGACATAACGACTTGACACTTTTACACATCATTTTGGCCGCCATTTCGAGGCCAACTGTGCTTTTTTGACTATCAATTAAACTTTCAAAAAAAATTAAAACACTTTACAATAGTCTTTCATTTTGTAAACCGTGTAACCCAAAGGTGCTTTGGAAGAAAAATAAGTCAGATGATATTTTGAATATGGTGTGTTCATAATCACGGTATCTGCAACTAGGCACTCATCGAGCATGAAGATAAAATTCTACACATGATCCCTCAATATTGTTTGTATTCAAAATCATCATCAATGATCAGCCAAAGAGCTAGAATATTGTATAAAATAAAGCCAAGTATTGAAATACATACATTTGTAATAACAGGATGAGTAAAGAATTAGTTTGAATCTACCTCGAGCAAAACCTGACAATTAACAGCTAGTTGAATAAAGAAACAATTTTTTTTTTGAAACTTTTTTTATATTTTTACCATAAATTTACCTCATTGACAATAATTTGAATTTTCGCAGTTCAGTGCATATATTTAACCTAAACTGTAAATTACAAATTTCACAGCACTGAACTCTTTATTCCCAATTTTAGTATCAAAGATTTTACTAAGCAATTTTAAAACATTATCGAATTAATAAAATACGTTACGAATCTTGATACTTTTACCAAATAATTTTGAAATACCTTACAGTTTTGATATCTCATGCCAGCCGCCCCTGGTCACAAGAGACGAGATTACGTAAAAATAATTCTTGTTGCCAATTCTTTTAATGGAAAATAATGTAATTTATTCCCCACCCATAAAATTAAAATACTGGAAAAGATTTGCAGAATATCTAAAAATAAATAAAGAAAATAATACTTCATTTTCCATAAATACTTATACTGAAAGTATATAACTGAAACATTTCTTAGAAATTAAAGAAGAAGTTATGTTTTCTGTCAGGTATTATCGTATAAAAAAACGAATTTTTAACGTTTCATTTTTGAGACATAAGTACCCAAAATAAACGAAGAATATATTAAAAAATATTAAGGATAATAAGTCTGATGTTTGAAAATAAGGGGAAAAAGAGAAAATCCTTATTCATAAAATAACCAATACGTAGTTACATTAATATCCATTTTTCTTTCATGTTAGCAATCGGTAGAAACCTTTTTGTATACCTTCCTGTCAGCTATTTTTATAAAAGGTTTATTTCTTATGATAAAAGAAATCATATTTTGTCAGCTTGTTACGTAAAATATGGGAGTAATAGCCTCGATCTGATTTAACTATTTATATTTATTTTCAGGAATTTATTTCCTTATTTTTTCTGATTTATAATAAAAATGTACATATTTTCAGAAAAGGCAGATGCATAAACATTTTTAAAATATACATAATTCTACTAAAATATGAAATCCCAACGAAGTACAGTCAATCCTGTTTTAATGCGATTTCGAAGTTATGTGGTTTTTTAGAAATGTAATTTTTTTAAAAATGTACTAGATTTTACGATATATAAACATGTTAAATATTACATCGAGAGCATGTATCGTTGTATTTTGAGTATTTTTTAATATTTTTACGCAGTGTTTTTCCCCTAATTTTCAAATACTTTGCGATTTTGTGTATATTTTAACTCGCTGTTTCAAACTGATGCAGATTTTAAAATTTATGTAACGTATCCCCCACTTTTTCTATGGAAGTCAAGTTTTTTTTATGCGATTTTGGGTATATTTTGACTCGGTGATTCAAAGTTATGCGGATTTTAAAATTCATGGAACGCATCCCCAATTTTTGTATGGAAGTCCTGTCTTTTTTTTGTGCGATATTTTGTGGAACGCATCTATCGCATAAAAACAGGATTGACTGTATCTTACCTCATGTCTTCTTTGAACATATTCGGTCTCTATGTGAAGCATATAGCCGCCACACGGTGTCTCCATGAATCTCTGCCAATCGCTTTGCTTTCTTTCATAACATGCCAGTATCAGTATGTACATATTCGTAAGTTCCAAAGAGTAAATCCCATATAAAGTACCCGATGGTCGTACATGGCGCCGTAATCCCAACTGTCGGAAGAAGAGTCAAGCAAGACTGAGACTTTCCTGAGGTACCCGACACCACGTAGCTCAGCCAGTTTCAACGTCTCCGTTTTACGTTCTCCGATCAATGAGATTCTCATGAAATCAAACCACCTAACCCTTAACATCCAACGCAAGCATATATTCTTAATGCTTAGTTTATAATTAGTCTTCGTCATATGCCATGATTCGCTACCGTAAAGCGACGATGATAAAATGCAATCGTTAAGCAAATGGCATTAGATTAATTGTATACAGCTGTGAGACGCTAATCTCAACACGTCATGTAGTTTACGGATGATTAGTTGTTATTCAAATTTTCTACACCAATACTTTATCTTCTCTCGTTTTTATGATTCATTAAAATAGAGTGTACATAGTAAGGAAGGTATAAAAATAGCAAAATTTATTGATTAAAGTGCTTGATTATCTAGCTATTTAAAGAAACAATGTATGGTTAATTCAACACTTGACCGCTCAAAAATATGGTCCACTTGACTACAGGACTTGACCAAAAATATTATTAATTCATCATTAAAATGCTCAAATTTATATTTTATTTTTATCGAATGGTTATTATTCTGCATCTTCTTGATAATTGATATTTTTCAAACTGATTATGAAATGATAATAATCCCATACAAATATATAATAACATCAAACGAAACACAGTACAATGTGACAGTTTGTTTATATGTACGTATTATATTTATAGCAAATAAATAATTTAAATGATAGTTTATTTATTTGATGTCAGTTTATACAACGTTCGCATAAGATAAGGTGACAGCATGTCACCGGAATAACTCTATCTACAATGAGTTCATTTAACCTGATTTCCACAATACATACAAAGAATGAAGCAAAACAAATAAATTCACTTTAAGTCAGATCAAGGAGAGAAAAAATCCGAGATATTTCGCTAACGCAATTATTCTTTCTTGCTGCCAGAATTAGCCAAAGCATTAAGAGATATTATTTACTTAGCATACTAATCTGAAGAACATAAGTTATTGAGGTGACAAGTTTTACTATAAATTTTGGCGGCGAGTAAATTATAAAGTGCAGAAGTAATTTACTTTTGCGGACACAACATACATTTCAAATAAGATTAAAAGATTCAACTTTAACTTTAATTCGAGAATAATATAAAATGGATCATCATACAATGAGCAATGATAAACACAATACATATGTAATTTTATTTTATTTAGATATTGGGTTTTGGATATTTTTAATACATGACATTCCGTGTTGTTGAAATATCGGTTCAATAACAATTGTACGTGGCATGTCAGACATACATGTATTCCAGCTAATTATACTGGATGTGGGTCGAACAAAACTCACAAAATTACATAATCACTAGGTATCACATTTTGTATGTACATACTTGAAATACTTAACAGAAATAATTTTTCACTCTTCAATTCTGAAAGACGAATAAGGTACGCAGATCAATATCGTTATTAGGGAAATCTTACAAATTAGGCTTCATATTGTTAAATTTAGGTTATAGTAATTTTCATTGTCAGTTTTTTTTCTCGATTCTTTCTAAAAATTAATAAGAATCGGCAGATTTTGAATAAACAATATTATTTATAAATTTGATTTTTATTTTGTTTGTTTTCAAAGAATTTTCAATCAAAGAATCATTTAAAGAATTAATTGATTTTAAGCCTTTTGTTCAATAAATAAGCTAACATTTGATTTTTCACGTCAGTAAATTTCTGATTTTTGAAGGCAATTTTTGTTCATAGAAATGATTTATGTTATCAACGAGTACCTAGATATTTTATCCTCTACCGTTGCAATTGGTTATTATGATAATATGTACATACTATAATATATTGACAACAATAACGCCTTTTCCCACTCAAACTTTCTGTATCGTACATTGCAAATGCATAGTTGTGTTGTACAAAACACTCAGAGTCAACATATGATGTTGTATCATATTTTAGAAAACTTCCGTCGTCTTCTGTACACATTAGTCCGAATGAGTAAAATACAATAATTATGCATTATATGTAAAATCTATGCACATCGTATATCTCCATAATAAATCTCACAGACTGGAAATTGCGCAAAAGTTATATATACATTGGCTTAAAAATAGTATTTTTCAATAAACTGTATACAGGTGTATTGTTCGTATTTTATTAAACAATGACATATATTTTAAGAGCACGGTATATTAGATATTGTAGATATGTCATAGGTACTAAACATTTATATATAATCAATTTATTTGCAATCATTTGATCATTATACGATGATCTTTCAGTTAACCTTGTTTGGATACATTTTTCATCTATGGATAAAGCTCGCGACAAGAAAACCCGGTAAAAAAAGCTTGATAAAAGTTTAAATCATTTTAAATGATGCGATTAATATTTATGGATTTTAGTTTATCAATTCGGGGAAAAACCAGCCGCAATAGATTTAAAGATGTTGATTTTTGTTTCCGTTCGATAGGATAGAATTATAGGAACGACGGAAGGTAAAATTACCTGCCTTTAAATTTTGATTAATAATAGTTAGCGATAAAAAATGCAAATATAGGTACATATATATTTTCGCCGAACTGGTTTAAAAAATGTACCAACTGACTTATTCCAGGCAACGATTGATATTTAAGAATATCATTTTTGTAAATTTTGTTGCTTACCTACTTCTGCCAGTACGGTGACGGTATATTACAATATTGTCTTTCATAGAACAACACCTCATCGTGAACTTCTATGACTCTTCGATAACGATGGTATCGAGCCTTTTTTATCTTTTAATTCACACATGTACCATTATGTTTGTGTAGATACACTATTACTTTTAATAAGAGTTACCGCCATATCCCGTTCCATTGATTGTAAATTATATCACTGGCGTGTGGATGGCAACCAGAAATAAATTTTCATTAATCTCACAAACTGTTTATACGTCTTCAAGCAATAGCTTATGACAACTATACAAAAGAAAGTAATATATTATTTTCCCCGCAATTTGCTAGATTCTCAGGTGTCCATTACATCAGTGCTCCGCAACCGGTGTGCCACGGCACACTAGTGTGCCGCAAGGCGATGCTAGGTGTGCCGCCGCACGTATCTCCAATAAACGGAAAAAAATCAAATAGTTTCAAGACACTTGTCAAAGAGAATCCGAAATAATTATTTTTTGGTTGGAAGAAT
This sequence comes from Himalopsyche anomala, assembly GCA_031772345.1. NCBI lineage: Eukaryota > Metazoa > Arthropoda > Insecta > Trichoptera > Rhyacophilidae > Himalopsyche > Himalopsyche anomala. Next base: position 16,077,821 of record CM062822.1, on the reverse strand, counting down.
ATGTTATATGTGCATACATAGTATGTATACCCAATTCAATAAAAAAACATTTGGAAGTATAAACTTTTACCACTAAATGTTGGAAACATTTTTAAAACCGATGCTGAAAATTCTTTGGTGCAGCCTATTGACTGATGCTTTCTTTGTAAATAAATCTGAATAATCTGAAACTTTTCTTTTCAGATAATCTCCATTGTGCTCTACATTGGTAGTTGACATAGTTATAAAAATATCCTTTTTTGTGGTTTATAACATAAATAAACACAAACTAATGTAATTTCTGTATATTATGTACATTTTTACTTGTGGGGTGCCGCGAAATTTTGTAGAACACGTCGGTGTGCTTTGGAAGATAAAAGGTTGTGGAGCACTGCATTACATGTCTTGACCGAAGTAGATATGGTCAATTTATTTACATCGTGCACTTAAAATATATTAATTATATTGAATTATTATACATTTTACTTAAACATGTTGAGTGATATTTAATAACATATTTTGTATTTAATTTATCATTTTTATTTATATAATATATTTAGTATTTCGCGTAAGATTTTTTAAAGGTAAAATAAAATTTATCAAATCAGTACATATAAAAGATGTTCCAGTGAGTTAATTAAGAAAAGGGTACAAAGTAATTAAGTTCATAATTTAATTGACAAGTGAATATTTGTTGCAACCCATAATCTATGTTCGCTTTCAACTTAATAAATAAAAAAATGTTTCAGAAATTATCATGTATGTGATGCAAAGATTATAAATACTTTAACAGTGATCAAGCTATTCATATTCTACATAAGATTTTTACACCTCTGCATATTACACGATTTCAATGTCAAACCTGATGCTATGATTAATATTTCCCGGAGGCTGCTCGCTTTTGCACGATCTCACGTTGCGAAGAATCTTTGCCATTTTCACGTCTGGCAACAATACAAGCCTGTGGATAAAAGCTCGCTGAAGCTTTTCGTATAATTGGACAGCGCACATCCAGCGAGCATCCCGCGCACGCATCCCGGCCCCAGCCAGCCTGTTAATGTGACATGCGATACGTGTATCATACCTATCAACTGTCACGGGTACATTTCTCCGGCTTTTCATATACGCCATTTACGCTTTGCACTTTGGCCCGGCGCGTTTTTCGTTTTTATTCTTGCAAATAGGTGAAACGTAATGCGTTTTGCACGCATTAAGGCTTTGATCAGGTAACATAAGCCTTTGATGGCTGTCACGATTGATATTCCCTGAACAGCCATTTACAAGACATTACTTTTCCTTCATCTCTTAACACTGTATACTTATACAATGCACATAGTTATTATATAAACTACTAAAGCTACTAAATTGTGAATAATAAAATAGGAACCTCTGTATGTTATCATTACTGCTTAAACATGATAAAAGATCATTTTTAGTACGCTTCCAACATGGATTATATGAACTCTTGGATGGACACAGACATTCGACTAGTTGTATGCAGCGGTGGGCTGGCAATACGTTAACAAGGTGCTCGCTTAATCTCAAAGCAATTCTTGGTGTTCTGGAAAGAAGTGACTTTTTTAAATACTTATATGTTATAATTAAATTAGCAATTAATTGTTACTTATAACACTTAATATACTATATATACTATATTCATATCCACAAAGCGATTGAAAACATTGATGTATCAAATTTTCATTCGTGGATTCGAACGTTTGACCACGCAAATGCCAAGAGGTTACTCCACTTTGTGACAGATTATATTATTATTGCAGGTATTAATTACAAAACAAATTATTGTGCACAGCGATAAATACTTGCCGGTAAAACAAATATGAATTCGAAAATGTCATCATGATACCTCATGATCAACTCGATGAGAATAGGTTTCGCAAAAACCAATGTTTCGGATATCCTGGACAAGTTTCTGATGGCAACAATCAATTTAGACTTCCATGACATAACACACCTTGTATATTGTGTCTGTTTTACCCATTTCGTTGTTATCAGGAATGCAAAATATGTTTCAATTCACTTTTAAACATTTTAATATTCTGTAATAAAAATGTGAATAAACTTATTGCCAAATTGCCAGACACAAAATAATCAGAGTTAAATCTTCCACTACCAAGTAAAAATATGACAAACGTCTGAGTATATTATGAATTCAAAAGTACCTCAATTTTCATTGAGGTACTTTTGAATTTCTTTTGAAATACCTCAATTTTCATTGAGGTATTTCAAAAATCATTGATATGTCCCAGAGATACTGCGTGTTTTTGAGAATAATAATTTTGCCTAATATACACTCTAATTCAATATTTTAAAAACATATATTGACTCAGTATAGATAGCACAACACATATTCATCAAAATATTGCTTATATTCTATTAGAATAGCAAATATTTGATTTTTTAAATGTCTTCAACATCCGTGTTCGCTTGCATATGTTCCGGACACCGGTGTCCGCTTGGTAGTCAAGTGGTTAATTTGATTCCAACAGGAATTGTTTATAGCGCTGCTACGCTAGTGGTTAAAAGATTCTACTGCGACAGATCTTTATTACATTAAAATATTTCATTATACTAGTCTTCGATAAATCATAATCAACTTTAATTAATATTCACGTAATACTTAACTTGAGTACAATAAACTTTATGATTATTACAATAATATCTCCGCACGAATCTATTAATCACTATACCTCGTTAAAAAACACATAAATAACATTTAATATTGGCAGTATAGTTTAACGTTCACCTGTTAAGTTAATCAACTGAATGTTTATTTTACATGGCTCGATTATCCAAGTTATAAGTAGCGGAGTACTATTTTTAAGAGCCGTACAATAAATACGCAATAATTCACCTTGCACAACTGGCGCCACTTACTACATTCCACGAAAACACACTAACTAAATGCAATATGCAATGTCTGGATTCAACAAAGCGCATTTGAATTGCATGCTTACATTCACAACATTAAGACTATTATTATTACGAGTACGTAGCTAATATTTTTCGTTTTCAGCTATTTATCACACTGCCATGATTGGTGATTATTATAGCTCTGTTCTTCTGCGTACTTCTGACGGCTTGCAAACTGTTTTCGAATGAGAATCGAATTGAAAGCTTTTAGATTCTAAATCAGTTTGTAAACCGTCAGAAAACTGTCAGAAGTACGCAGAAGAACAGAGCTTATATTAGGTTGCCGGATTGCAGCGGTTAGGGTTGTTGACTTCCGTACCGGATCTCACGGGTTCGAGTCCTAGTATAAACAGCATTTTTACGATCGATTTATCGATTTCTGTTTGTGATCTCCACCCCCCCTTCCAATCATTCAACTAATTGGGAGTAGCGAGAGTAATAAAGTAATCTCATATCCTGTCCTAGCCTTATCTTTCTATCCCTACTACTCTTTTTGAAAAAAAGAGAGGTTGAGCAACTGAGTAACAAACAGTTCTCGTAGAAAAACTTCTGTTGAGATACCTCCATTAGGAAGTCATATGCTCCACATTGGGAGTGGACATGGCTAAAAAATATTAGGTAGATCCATGAGTCTGCGATTTTTGTGGGTACAGATCGAAGGGTCAAAAAAAACAAATACAATTTCAATCGAGGCTTAATTTTCCTCTGATGTTTCCATTTATTTTTGTGAAATATAATTTCCTATTTAAAAAAAAATTGTAGGGATATAAACAGATGAAAATCGCTTGAGGCAATGTCTGGAGAGTATGGTGGGTGAGGAAGATATTCTTAAGTAAATCCAATAACCCAATAAAATCACAGTATGTGTGTGATTCAATAGATCGAATTTGAGTTTTTCTGTTGTTTTACTTTAACTTTTAGTTACAGTATATGCCGAAAACTATTTCATTAAAAACATATATTTTATGTGGAATGTTATCTACTTTATACAGTATTAAATATTTATTAAATTCATAAAAAAACGATCACATTGAATATTTATATCAAAATTTTAAGATTTCGCATTGACAAGTTGGAAACAAATTTAAAGTAAAATAGAAAGAATCCAATTTTATAACGATATTAATATAAATTTTGTGTAAGAAAAGTCTTGAAATCAACACATAATTTTAAAAAGCCTCACGATCTGCAACAAAAGATAATGGTCTCATGAGATTTTTTATTTCCTATAAATTTTGGAAACACAGTGGATGAGAAATGTATTAATTTAAATGCAATTTCTTTACAGTTAGAATGTGGATCATCTTAGATATGACAGACTAAGGTTGAATGTTACGAAGGAATTATGAATAAGATGTAAGTTATGGTTTATGTGCTAATGCCTTTGACCCATATAACAATGTCATTCCCTGTACGTTATATGTCTTTAAATGTGGGCAAGTAGTAAAACCCATTTTCTGGGTAGATGTAACGTTAATCATTTAACGGCAGCCCACCCGGAAAAATGACTTCAATGATTCAGCAGCCGACGCCTCCTGCATATGAAACATGTGAAGTGTTTCTATTCCGGTGCTATATTACCCGCAGTAAAACGTCACAATCTAGCTCTAGTTGTGGGCCACACGCAGAAATCCTTCGCAAAATCTGAAACACCTTAGCAAGTCACAGGAACAGGCTGACATACCATGACGGATTTCTTAGAAATATTCCTCCCTAAAAAGTTATGGTTAAATTAATTAAAATTCAGTAACAGGCAACTTTGTCACGGGTGATACAATATAACCATTTTAATAACCGAATCTTTATATTCTCAAGGGTTCTAAACGTTTTAACCTTCAGGAGTATCCGGACGCGGCTTAACACACCTTTTATTCTGGATGAATCCCATAGTGCTTAGCGCTAAGTGCTTGAAGCATGGTTATTATGCCCTAAAATTGGTATTAAAATATCAGTTTACACACAAAAGGGGTTATTAATTATTTGGGTAGGATGAAAAGATTGGCTAAGAAAAATTATGTGTTCGAACTTACAACTAATAGCAAAAGGCAGAGATGTTGTTTATTTTCATTTAGATTATAATTCTTTTGCTGTAAAAATTATTTAAAAAAAATAAGTAATAATAATTTAAATGTGTAATCTGAATGAAGTTAAAAATGAATGGTTTCATTTTAAATCAAATGTGTGTATTCGGCGGTTACTTTGTTAAAAATTATATTTAAAAAATTGACAACAATATTCTACCTCTTCAGTGCCTCGTTCTTCAATTTTAATGAATGTTCTCGATTCCGGTATCGCGTCTGATTTTTTCAATTCCGAAATACATACATATAAGTTTTGGAAATGTACATATATTCAGACAAAATGAAAACTCCTTGCTTCTTGCAAGAGTATCGCGTAAACTCGAATTCGCGGTCATTGCAATGGGAGTTATAATAAATATATTTCTGATTTTGCGAAAGTTATCAAACCTTTCGCAAAACCGTAATTAATGTATTCGACCAGTTGTAATCTCTATCTGAAATAGACAAGGAAGTATGTTACAAAAGCAGATTTGGACAAAGTGCTTATCAAGTTTTAATTTTGTTTCCCACTATTTACATATAATATTTTGTCTTGTGGAATGAAAAATATCTTACGAATTGTTTCGCGGGTATTTAGAATCTGGCTTAGTCCCATTGGTTTGTGGTAGGGATCTCGCAGGAGTAAAACACGCGTAATTTACGCGGCAGCAAAATTTATGGTCGCACTTGTCGTCTCGGTAAATAATGTCTGCCAAATTTCCGGAGTGACTGCAGAAACTTGTTTTCTGGCGGTGTTTGCGTCCACATTTATTCGGCTGTGATTCGAATTATAAGCGCGCCGCAACCGACTTAATTACACTTGAGATTTTGTTTTCGTCTACAGGCAGTTTAATCTGTTCTTAGGCCTCGCTAAATAACTAATTAGCTTAAAATTTTCATGACTGGTGTAATTAATAAATTCTTGATCGGACTCTTTCGGGTCGTAAACATTTCTTTTAGTGATTGGCTGTTACATAAAACTCAATATAACGGCTTGTAGTAATTCATTCGTTCGATTGCATGCTATCAATTATAAACTGCAGCCTCTGAACAAAAGGCAACCCAAGAAACAAAATTACACCAAACTGATTGATATTATTCCGTGTCCAGAAATAAAAGTATTGCTGTACTTAATATAATATTCTATTTGAAAACATACAGTGAATTTTAAACGATTAATTTAAGTAAAATCTACCTTGTCTTTTATAAATAGGTAAGATTACAAAAAATATTAATTAGATACAATGATACATTTAATATCTTTCAACACTGATGATTTTTTCTGATATTTTTTCATGCTATAAGAGTGAAAAACCAGTTAACTAGTGATCCATAAAAGAATTTATTTATCAACGTGATATTAACTATTTAAATATCTTTAAAATTTGGTCGTAAATGTATTTAATTAATTAGTTGAATAAAATAACTAAAAATTATAAATATTGTTTATTAGTTTTCCACTGCTTGAAATTCTCTCTGTTTTATTTATTACTAGCTGGCCCGACGAACTTCGTACCGCCTCAGAATCAATAAATGTTGTGTTAACTTATTGGATGAGTTAAATTCAGTTTGAATGAATACTCAAAATGAATTAAGTTCAATAAATGTGCAAAATTAAAAATGAAAAGTATTTTAATTACATTGAAATGATGTTATTCACGTGGCACAGTCGATAGATTTAAAGGAATGCAGTGGACCAACGATTTGATTTTGAATTGTGAAGTTGAAATGATCCACATCTTTGTTATTTGCTGCAAGAATTGCTCGTTCACTCAACCAATTATGATGTTTGTGATTAGCAATGATATTCAGGAACACTTTGTTGATTGTCCTTCGATGAGACGAAATTTCAAAAATTCGGCAAAAACGAAATCAATCCATTCGATTCGTCGACAGGAACACGGCCGTTACAGATAGTCAGCAAATGCTTGGAGAAATCTGCGGCAGATGGTCGTTTAGAAATGCAACTCGCATGTTTGTCGTTAGCTGAAGTTTCTTAACATAGCGCCACAGAGTCGATGTTTTAAGTCAAGCGTTTATTTCATCGGCAGCGGTCGATCTTGGAATAACTGGTAGTGTTTGGCGAAAATCGCCAGATAGTAGAATCATTGCGCCTCCAAAACATTTTGAGTCATTGCGCTGATCTTTCATAGTTTGGTTGAGTGCTTCCAATGCGGAGGAAAAATAAGCCACCATTTCCCTCATCAATTGCCTTCATTAAAGTATCGTACACTTTCTGTTGGGGGTTCAACAGTGGTACATTCGTTCGAAGTGATTGGTTCAATGCATCTCGATCATATTCACGTTTACGTTCCGATTCTCGATTAAAAGCGTCGTTCATTCCTCGATCTGGCGACGCATCATGCAGCGCATGAGGTAACACATATCTTCGATCAAAAGCAACGCCTGGTTATGTATCTCCTCATTCACCTCGAGATCGGGATTCCCTGAACTGACGCGAATTCGGTGTAAAGTGTCTTCGGACATGTCATCCTTGTACTTTTTCCACAATTCACGTGGATTCGATGGGAAGCATGTCAAAATAATGTGCGTATCTGACTTGGAGACGCAGAAACAATTGCTTCAGCGATTGTCATGTCCCAATGAGTTTAGTTTTCAAGCAAATTGAGCTATTGACATGCGGCACGAAATGTTAGGCATACGACGCCATTGACAGTTCGAAATGATTTGAAATGTCGACCCGAAGGGAATTATTGGTTGTTTTCAGATTTTTCATGTTCACAGAACTGAAAGACTCTTAGAAAACCATTCCGAGCACTCTTACTGATTGGTTTAGAAGTACTTGGCATAGCTAATACCTCTTTATTTCACTGTATTTTAAATAATAAAATTACATCTTCACAATGTTGACAAACGACTACTTTTGTTTGACAGTAACTGTCAAACAAAAACTGTTGCTAAGAAATGTGTTGGTCTAGGATAAATTTGTTCTCAATGCTTGTCACCAACATAATGACAGGGATCTTTTCAAAATTATTCAAATAATACTTTTTTATAATTTTACGAAAGTTCATTCTAAATTTTCATATTTTTTTATATTACGAAATGACATAAATTCTCATTATAACAAAGAACGCAACATTTTCCAAATCTTAAATATTATATTTATGAGATTATCTTTCATTAGAAAAAAAAATATATTTTTGTTTAATGTTCCACACATACAAACAACTATACAGTCAATCCTGTTTTTATGCGGTAGATGTGTTCCACGAAATATCGCAAAAAAAAAACTTGACTTCCATAGAAATAGTGGGGTGCGTTACTTAAATTTTAAAATCCGCATAACTTTGAAACAGCGAGTTAAAATATACACTAAATCGCAAAGTATAAGAAAATTAGGGGAAAACCACGGCGTAAAAATATTAAAAAATAGTCACTGTATGACAATTCTATGTGTGTTTTAAAGCATGTGGTTCTAAATCACTTTTTTTCAGAAGAAATAGTATGCGCATCAATTTCATAAAACTATGGTTGTTTTCTAACAATAAAATTAGTGATCAGAGTTTGTTCAGATTTTCTTTTTCGATAATTAATTGTTTATGCAGTTTGTTATACCCATATATATAATATATTCTAAAGTTATCGTTGAAACTTGAATGCGCGATCAGAATTTGAATCATTTAGAAAGAAATGATCTTCTAATTTACTGAAAAGTTGGATACCTTCTTCAATTATTTTCGCAGTGAAGGAACTGGAATTTCTTTCAGTTCGTCATTGTTTTCTGGTTTTTTGTCAATAATTAAATTTAAATTATGAACATCTTCGTCACTTATAGCTTTATCTGTAAGTAATTCGTCGATATAATTTTCGCTAAAGGTATCAAACCTTTCTTCGCCAAGTTCAGGTGCTAAAGTAATCATTTCAGCTGATATTACCGATGGCAGATGCAACATGATTTAAGCAGTCCGAAATCGTATTTTTTTTTCAAATGTCGGTTGTGTTTATGATTCTCTCTATTCTATCCAAAATACAACAATATATGCTCTCGATGTAATATTTAACATTTTAATAAATCTTAAAATATGGTACATTTCTAAAAAAAACGCATATCTTCGAAATCGCATAAAAAAACCGCATAGAAACAGGATTGACTGTATATAGCAGTGATGCACAAACGCGGCCCTTTTTGAATATTGTGGCGGCCCTTAAATCTTTTTCTCAAACTTGTTTTTTTCACGTTAAACATTTATTTAATAAATGTAAGTAAGCTTTTTCTTCAATGAAGGAGAGTAAATCGGTTCACAGAAACAAGATTTACAAATATTATGTCAAATTAATAAAAATAGTTAGAAATTCCAAAAAAAAACCAAAAACGCATTAACTTATGAATTGTATATAAATGAAACATAATGAAACACATGAAACATGACTTATTTATTTTCGAAATAACACGGTCAAAATAATATAATGGAACCTATTATTCACTTGATCTTTTTTACACGATTTTAAGGCTGTTTTACGTGGAACGTACATATGTTCTGTATAAAAAAAGGATAGAGCATACTTTAAATCATTTTTTTCTTTGCGGCCCGAAGCCACGACAATTTGTTTTATGCGGCCCGCTAGAAGGTGAAGGTTGTGCATCACTGGTATATAGGGATCAAAAATAAAATAATGATTTGATAGTATTCTATAACAATATAATATACATGAAAAGTATACTGATTTTTTTTTACATACCTTCTGATTTTATGTACTTTCATTCGTCTTTTCACATTTCAGTATATATTTTAGCGACGGTGATGAACATGAGACATAAATTCCTAAAAGTTTTTTTTTTAAATGGATATTGAAAATTTAGTTTCGATTTAGTTTAAAGTTGGCATTCCTAACTTGATTAACAAAATGCCTCACATGAGGTAACACATGTCTTCGATCTAAATCAAAGCCTGGTTATTTATCTCTTCATTCACCTCGAGATCGGGATTCCTTGAACTGACACGAATTCGATGTAAAATGACTTCCGACATGTCATCCTTGAACTTGTTCCACAGCTCACATGGGTTCGATGTGAAGCATGTCAAAATAATGATAGAAAATAATGTGCGTATCTGACATGGAGATTCAGAAACAATTTCTTCAGTGATTGGCATGTCCCAATAAGTATAATTTTCAAGCAAATTGAGCTCTTGACATGCAAGTAGAAACATTCGTCATTTTTCGGATGAACTGTGTAAATGCGACCAAGAGCATTCGGGTGATCAGAAACCGCATCGCTTTGCTTTTGACGTTAAAATTTCTTCGATATAGCGTTCCAAGTGTAATAAAGTGTCATCTCAGAGCAAAGCAACGTTTGTGCAAAATATTGTTGTCAAAAATTTATCATACCTAATTATAAACATAACCTTATTTCAATATTATCCGATTTTCTTTCGTTTTCATTTCATATCATCGATTTCTTTTATTCTAATCCATATTCTAAATTTAAAATTATTTATAAGCCAATCGTATGCAAAAGAAGCAAAAACAAACAAATATAGAAAACAGTGCGATCTGGTGGATTTTTCTGAAACCAGCTTACGACATTTTATCGTTTGATGAAGCTATTCGTCATTTGAAAATTTTATTCTGTATGAAGATATTAATTTTCTTTATAATTTCTTTTCCGTGATATTTTTCCGATGTTTTAATGCTTATTCTGCTATTCTAGGCCCATACAAATTTAATAAAGCAAAGATCATTGAAATCCGTACTCTAAATCTCGAGATATACGTGGTGTAAATAACCCCACTTTGTTTTATATATATAGATTGTCCGTTAACCAACCAAAGCTCATACTACTGGTTGAAGAAGAATGTTAATAAATTAGTTGACTCTGCACGTCATGACCGATACCGGTTCTCATCTTAATTTGAATAAAGGTTGAAGTAGAAATAAAAAATATTTATAACAGAAATATCTCTCCTTTCATAACTTTATGCAAAAAGTAATCATTCATTTTCCATAGCTAGTTATCACAATGAATGAGAGCATGCACACAATATTCTAAGATGCAAGTACCCACGGTCCATTCTGATTTGTTCACGCAAAATTAGGCATTTAGGCGAACAGATTGCGGTACCCTTTTTTCCTGATAAACAAAGTTTCACCCCTCAGCTTTTGTTCTTCCCTGAAACTGCAAATGACCATTGATTGATGAGGTCTCAAGATACGGAGCGAATAATTAACGGTCTAGTACAAAAGGCGTGACGTAAACCCTCCATCTGACGAGGCCAGACTAAGATACGAACATTTCCATATATATACCTACATTATCTGCTTAGAAATTATTGGAGATCTATTACTCAAGACATTTAATGAGCAACATACTTCAGAAGACACTTCGTTGTGGATATAAATTAATTTATTACATTGATAACACAAACAACTATGTATTATTATCATATTTTTTAAGTCCATCGTTTACATTTATGCTTATGATGTCCAAATCAATTTAATCAAGTAACTTCACGTACTATGTACTCGAATTCTGTAATTCTTCGGGTAAATATTTTTTAAGATATATTTTTTATACAATTAAAGGATTGCTCGTCGGGTCCCATGGCGCAGCGGTAACCGTTATGGGCTTCCGTGCCAAATCTTTCGGGTTCGAGTCCCAGTACGAACAACATTTTTCCAATCGATTTATCGATTTTTGTTCTAAGGCATGGGTGTTTGTAATGTCCCTTCCACCATTCCGATCCTTTAATAACCGGGCGTCGTGAGAGCGATTTTTTAACCACTAGTCCTGCCCTAGCTTTATCATTCTTTCTCATTTGAAAATGAGAGGTTGAGCGACTAAGTAACAAACATGCCATATGCTCCACATTGGGAGCGGACATGGATTAAAAAAAAAAAAACTAAAAATCAGTATTTGACGGTGCCAAAAGAAAATTTTGAACAGGAATTGCACACGAATATTAGTGCACTACAAATACATCTAAGTAGTAATAATTTTATAAAAACTAGCGTTTTCATATAGATTTTAACCTCGTTAGCCTTTTAGCTGCCGTAGAAAAAAGTACGTAATTACCTAGCACACCGGTTATAATTTGAAATTATTAATTTAATTAGTTATTGACGAGTTAACTCGTAACTGGCGTGTTGAGCACGAACAATTTACGAGATACGTCCGTGTTAATAAAGATGATGAATTCATTTCCACCTAACTATTTGTAGTGGTTTTCAATAACTTTAATTATAAACGGCTCTCAAAACAGTTGAACATATCGCACTTCTAGGACAACACCGCCACATGCCGGTCTTTAGATGTGAATGCCAAATTAACCGCCTGGTAAGTATTTATGATAATGTAAGACGGCCATATTTCCAGCCAGTAACTACATATTTAATAAAAACAATATGTACCTGTATAAACTTTTGTACTTCATTCCACTTTAATTATTACGTCAGGACCGGTTTCGCTCATTGCGAACATTATCAACTGATAAGAAAAATATATAAACAGTGCTATTTATACTTGAAGTACAAAGGAATATTGTTTTTATTAATATAATGCCTTTCCACTAAGTATTGACAGTGAACATCCTAAAAGTAAACTACATATATATTGCATTCTCAAATATTTTCAAAATATCTGGAATTACGCTGCCATTATTGAAATATTAAAACAATTGTAAGATCCAAAAAAAATATAATTACATATTCTAATAAAATGATTGAGCAATATTACGAATATCTACAATAAAATCAATAGTGAAGATATTGTAAAATTCTGTGGATTCAATAATGATTAATGGTTATCTAAGCATTACATTCCTCAATCTTTAACTGTTGTCTTATCAAAGTATTACATATAACCGTTTCTTTTTACTTCTGTTGCAAATATGTACAGAAAATAATTATGCTTTTTTGTTGAAATAAATTTTCGATAATTGTTTCCTCTTTCTCATATTTGAATATCAAAATAGCGGACTTTCGATCAAGTGGACAGTCACTCACCCATATTGATAAGTTATCATGGTTTTACAGTAAGTACAGTGAACCCCCCCCCACAATTAAACTACTCCGAATTACGCGCTGTCTTGAAATATTCGCCGCAAGTACCCCAATTGAATGGTCGCATTCCATTGTCGTTGCTACGAGACGGCCGTCTGTGCGGTGCATACAGTCAAATGTTGGCTAGCGTCTGTGTATTCAACACGTTCCAGGGTATACACGCATAGCGGGGCGACTGTATGTGTAATGGATTTTGCTTAAAAACTAAATATTTCATCCATTTTTTTTTGCAAAACTAAGGGAAATGTTAGTTTTGCATTTTTCGCGGAAAAAACAAAATCCTTAATTTTGTATGAGATTCACTCCCCCAATGTACTACTCCAAATTACACGGTCCCGACTTTAGTGTAAATGGGGGTTTTACTGTATATCGAAAATTGCTTCCTATATTTCAATGGACAAAGTGTTAAATACAGGGCTGTGTCGGAGTCGGAGTCGTGAAAAATGAGCGGCTCGATTTTTTTTTTAAATGTATTTAATACTGTGTATTTAAACAAAATAGGCCAAAGTGTTGACATTTCATGCTTGGCTGACTAAAGATAATGCGATGGAATACATTTATATAAGTTATAATGAAATTATTGAGTCGGCGTTGTCTTTTTTTTTTACACGACTCCACAGCCCTGGTTAAATACTTGCGCGGTAAACAATATAGGACATACTGAAACGGTTTACTTTCATATTACTGTGAGATGTTTGTTATTAAATTAAGCTCGTTACACCCCAATTGCGGTTCACAACATTGCACAGAGGCGGTGCGGGCATCTCATCGCCCTTGCTTGAACGAGAGCGTCTCCCTGACATTATTGCCGCGTCATTACCCGCGACGATTAGCGAGCGGCGGACACTGGTCGAATGTCGGTCGGGATACTTGCACTTGGCATTATCGAAGCGTCATGCTGCAAATGACGTTTTGCGACCGGTTAAAACTTATCTGGGCGCGCCCTGCCCCTCGGTCTGATCACCGAAATAATAATGGAGCTGGCTTGAAAGGGTTTTACGACCCATTTTTTGTAACAGATTGTTTTGATAAGACGATCGTTATGTTATCACTCTATCCACACTATACGAGACAATCAGGTCACTGCCTTTGATTAAACGCTGTAAGGATGTACGTTGAATCTTTCGATATTGAACCCTTGGGTATAAACCATTTCCCAATGTATTAAACATTGTAACAATAATAGCAGTTTTGTATGGGATGTTAATATCTCCATCAAGTCATCATGGCTCGTTAGGCTCTTGCATTGCTAACGTATAATGCACCCTAATCTCAATACACCACTGTCATCAAGCCACCGCGTTTTCATCGAAAAGTCTCTTTGATTATTTTTTGTTTGCTACAAATTTTTGCAGATGTACCTCCATGTTAATTGTAGACAGTATAAATAGTAAAGGAATTTAGAAGTCATAACATGAAAATTATCGCGATTAGTGACACCGGTCCAGCTCATTATCGAAATGTGTTTTTTTTTTATATATAAATAATATTCTAATGATTTTGAAAGAATGTATAGGAAATCATACAGAGATATGGAGCCGGAGTGATTTTTTATATTTGTTTCTGTCTATGAACGAATGGATTTTCTTCACCCAGCAACATAATTTCTGTTACGACAGGAATATTTTGAAATCAGAAAATTATTGGTGAATTCACCACTGAATGTAACTAAGATTACGTAATATCGGTGGATTTTTTAAAAATCATATTTATTTTGAAGATCGAGTTTTTAAAGAAGAAAGAAAGAGAGTGGGTTATTAAACTACTTCACAGCAGCGGCATAGCCACCTCATAGCAGAGTCATGTAATGCACGAGGGCCCAGCAAAAAAGAGGGGCCCATATTTCTACATTCTCAATACAAAAAATTGCGCGGGAGGTGCCTTGTGTGACGTTTGCACGAGGGTCCCATATTTCTAGCTACGCAACTGCTTTACAGTATCTTCTGTAATATGAATAGATACTTTAATTCATTTAATAAATGAAAAAATATTTTTCTATAATGTTGGTATTGAATAAATTTAATTGTAATTTTCGTTTTTTAAATGACCTTATAATAAATAACAATGACACTTTTTTTTTGTACTTAGTAGCTTTGTACGAAGCTACTAATCATGCCACGTAGATAAACACTTTCTTACATAAAGATATTTTTTTTAGTTAATTACTTCGTTGAGAAAAAACAATCATTATCTTAACGGGTGACGTACTTCAAATGAATAATCAAATTAAAATAACTTTGTAGATTTATATTTAAAATTATTATTTTAAGATTATCATTTTTAAATTAAAATTAAAAACTTCGATGAATAAGTTTGAAAGTGAAAGTAAAATGCTATTTAAGATTTCTTTTCTTATTTTAACTTTTCACTTTGTTACAAGAAATCGCCCACACTTTTAATCCAAGCAAATGAATAGGCAATTTAACTTTTGTTTTTAGTTATTTGAGAATGTCTGTCATCAAACGGCTTATTTTATATAAATGTATACGAAACCAGTCTCTATTTCTTTGTCTTTTCGAGAACGAACCTGTTTTATAATGATACTTTTAATACAGACCTTTCTCACCTACATTTGCAGAACAAAGCGACTTCAACAAACACAATTCGGTGTTATTTGTCCTTTGGACCTCGTCTCCGCCCAAAAGCTGTTCGAAGCCGACGAAGATATTTACTTATTTACAAGTTTAATTTCGAGATCCCGCCTGCCCACACTGCAAGCTTACAACTTGAGATGAGAATGGTTTTAGAAACAACTTTATTCAAACAAACACACACATAGTTGTGATAAATATAATGTGTAAAATATTTCATCAATATGTTATTCAATACAATTGATCAAATAATATAATGATATTATAACTACTACTACAATGAAAAAGGTTCTTTTCAATCCTCCTTTTTAAAAAACCTTTTCTAACAACCTACATATATAATTCACATAATTACCTATTAAGTCTCATTTGAATAATATGTTTAAATAGTTGAGATTATTTTTTCGCTTCTAACTTGAAACATATCTCCTAATGGAGCTTACCTCATCAGAAGTTGTTCTCCAAGAACTGCTGGTTACTCAGTTGCTCAACCGCTGCTTTTCGAAGAGAGTAGTGGAGAGCTAATCACTCTCGCTACGCCTCTTTCTTTTCAAACATCACAAACATTGAACAATCAACTAATAAAAACTGTTCGTACTAGAACTCGAACCAGTAAGCACCGTAACCGTAGCCAACTACGATGACCACTCGTCCACGGAACTGTAAGATTAATAAAATTATTTTTCATTCTTTGAAAAAAAATATCGTAGGAGTACACCTATAATATAAATCAGTAAAAAATACAACTAAAAAAGATGTTTTTTAAATTTGATAAAACAAAAAGTAAAATAGAATATCTAAGAACGGAATATCTAGGAATTCGAATTCGACAGTAAAGCCGAACGTAGAATTGGATCCTCTTGGCTAGGCGACCACTGTATGTGGCACAATTTTTAGGATGTTGATGATATAATTCGACTTATACGTGTGACAGAGAGATAAGAAGAAAATATCTCAAAAAGATTCACAAGAATCATTATTTGTTGGATATCTTTTTGTGCCTTTGCAATACATTTCAATAGCTATTCTTCACATTGTATTTTATCATTTATATCATAAATAAACAATTATTTTTTGCTTTTAATAGTTAGATTGTATAGATGTTATTTATTAAATAAAACTTTAGAGATGCTTAAACTCTAGACGATTTTTTATGGCAAAATTTTACTTGGAACTGGAATCAGAAAATATTCAGTGATAAATTAACTCAATCTTAAATTTGCACGCTCCAGTTATTTCGGTAAAGCACTTGCTAGATAGATAAAGAAAGAGTTAACGACTGTAATTGAAAACTTGAAAGCAAAATTCACAAGCGTTTTATATTAATTTAAATATAAATAATAGTTTTCGCAATGTAATTAAAAACAATTGTCAAAAAAAAAAGTCAATCAAACAAGTATTTTAATGGTGATATTTTATAATTTACAAAGAGAATTTAATAATTCAAATCAAAAGGTTTAATACGTTAATAACTACCAGAGATAATTTAATGTATAAAAAAATATTCAATATTTTTTATGTGCAAGTAAATAAGTACAAGTACCGCAAAATCATTGAGTTTTACATCAATTTTCTTAATTACATCGCGTTATGAAAACATAAATATTTGTCAGGTATTCATTTAAGGATAGTGTAGAAATAATATTTACATCTAAAGTATGAAAGAGGCACACGGTATTTTTGTTCAGTAATGTCTTCATAATATCCTAACTTATTTCATGTAATGTGTTTGCGACTCTTCGAAACGTTTGCAGTTTGCATAGTCAACCTCTAGGTTTAGATCCTCGGTCACATTTGCTACAAACAGCGATTCTCGTTGAACTTTTAAAAGATTCAGACTCTTTGATACTGTTTGAATATAACACTAGAATAATCGGTATTGTTTTCAATATTTACCCTCACAACCTAGAATACATAAAGTTAATTGAAGTCCGAAATAGGTATTACAAATTGAAGTCTTTATGAAGAGAACACGTAAATTAGTTTGATCCATTCTTTGTTTTTGTAAAGTAAAATACGTCAATCGGATTTTATTATGTGGATTTTTTCAACTGAATACGGATTTTACATTTCGTGTGACATAATATTTTTTTTCTGATAGAAAGCTTACATTTTATTAAATAGTGTTATTGTCTAAGAATATTCATTTTTTATTGATGAGTGTACAATCATTTTAAAAAAAAAGAAGGTACTTGGGATCTGAATTCATATAAATGTGAAAAATATATATTTTTTTAATCTTTCTAAAGATCATTTTTTGAGGATTTATCGGATCTTTACACTTAGAATTATTAATGGAATTCTGTTTGAGTTACAGATTGCATACGCCCACAACATGACAAAAAATATTAAAAATTTGAGTTGCCTACAATTATTAAATAATAGATACTAAATTTTTTTTGAAATTAAAAGCTGACAACGAAACAAGCTTCAACATGTGCTACGGATGCCCCAGGGGAGCTTGAATGTCGCTTCTATCTTCTTCCTGCTGTATGGATTCCATTGCCACGAAAGGCCATACATGAAATTATATGATATACTTGGCAGAACCTAATAACGCTGACATGTCTTTGGAGGTAGCAAAAAGATAATTTTTGAGAAACTGTGCGGTCCATAGATGTTTACATGAACCAAGTAGAAAAAAAAACAAAACTATACTTAGTTGGAATTGAATATAATATAAAAGGTTTAACCAAAAAGTCTTACGCATTTCATAAACAAATAAACTGTTTTTTTCACAGTCGTTTTAAAACACTCCCAGTAAGCCAGTTAATGTATTGAATTAAATGATACTTCCTGAAATAAACAGCGTGTAAAACAAGTACAAAGTAGCGACTAGCGAGTAACAATTCGGTGTGATTGGCGAAGTGGAACCAAATTGCTGTTAGTGTTTCTGCCGTACAGAACAAACAGTGCAGACGCGAAACTAATGATTCTAGAAAAGCCACGGTTATTCTTTTAATTAAAACGCCGCGAAATCTCTTTGAGTGATAGATAAAATTAAGAGAAATGATGGATGATAGATAATAAGCTTATATATCAATAAATTCTTCAACGCTTAATTGGATACCAAAATGTTATCTGTAAAATAATTTAAAGATTTATTAAACGTGATATATTATGCATAGAGTTGGTAAACTGTTTTTTAACCCGGCTTGCACCCGCTACTACTTTTGTCAATCTCAAATAAAACTACAATATGGTTGAGACCACTGGCTCACACTGTCGTACGCAAAATAGCAGGTGAAAAGTATATATGGACGCCATTTATACGTAGGTTTCTGTTTCTCTCTTCTTCACATTATTCTGCCTTTTGTTATGAAATAATAACAATGGTAACTAACACTAAAATAATGAATATGTAATGTAGAATATCCTATTTCTTATGTAGTAAAGATGAATTTTGACAATATAGCATTTATTTCCAAAATGAACTATATGTACCATCCGAGGACATTAAAAGCAACATATCAGTCCGCCATAAATTTCAATTACCAAGTGTCGATTCCTCCTGGTAGATTATGATGAAAATTCTATTTCTTTTATATCCTACAAAAGGTTTTTCAAGTCTTTGCTCTCTGGCAATAAAATATTAAAGAAATAAGCAATGGTACGGATGTGCCATACATAGTTAAAGTCAACAAAAGATATTCTTCACAAACATATCCCAGCTTGAAATACGAAAATATTTTTTGAAAAAAAAAACAGTTTTGAACTGGATTGAAGTGAAATTCATTTTTTATTTATTCATTAAAATAAAATGACGTGTGTCTAATAATTTATTGTCGGGTCCGTGGAGCAGTGGTCAACGTCAATGGCTTCTGTGTCAGATCTCAGGGGCACAAAGCATTTTTTCAACAGACTATTCGATATCAGTTCGAAGGCAAGGGATTACGCGATGTTTAAATAACAAAAAATATGCTTTCATTCAAATTTTAAGACAACCTAGGCTATTTTTTTTGCCTCCTGGGTGTGAGTTTAAACAATGTGATGGCGATCCCTCATACCATTAAAAATACTAAACATTACTCACCCTGTGTGAGCTGTTGTTTTAAAAGTTGTGAGATAGGTGGAAGTACCTCGCGTCGCGGCGCCGACAGTCCAAGTTTATTAAAATTATGTTATCTATTTTAAGTGAAATTTCATAACCAAAGAAAATAGATGACCAACAATGAGCGCGGATAACTATTAATTGCTTTCATAATTTGATTAAGATACCGCATCGAGCAAAAACATTTATTTCATTATGAACCTGCAGATGTTGTTTTAATTTAATCGTTTTCATAAAAGAATATTATACTATCAAGAAGATAGGATTGTTCTCTTTGGTTTTGTCCATTCCCTTTTTGGAATATTTGAACACTACGTGGTGCTTCCAATTTATTATCTCCTTTACAGCCAGAGATTCTGAAGTAACTGAATATAATTAAACATCATTTTATATTTAAAAATGTATCTATCAGACTTACTTCCAGAATGTTCCCACGAACTTTATTTTACGCCTGTTTCTATATGATGCGACCGGAGAAATATTATATTAATTGATTCTTGCAAACAACAACAACAAAAGGAGCCTTTATATTGTTTTAAATCACTTCTTTGAATGCAAAGCGTATGATCTTTTAACGAAGTTCTTAAATAGAACGCGTTATAAATAATTCGCTCATATTAATTCCAATTGATATACAGATAATATTAAAAGCTCTCTACACCCCCTATAAAACACCAGATTAAGGGTGGCTGGGACGGAATGAAATCATTCCCTATCAAAAAACCTTGACTTGTTTATACGAACCTCATAAATATTACATCGTACATAGCATAAGTGATCGTGTTCATGCCTTAAAAAACCGCTGTTCTGCTGTATACAAAATGTAATAACTATATGTTTAAATCAGGGCTGTGGAGTCGCGTAAAAAAGACGATAACGACTCCGACTCCAGCTTTTCAATAATGAACGACTCCGACTCTGAGATTTTTTTTCAATAGTTTCATTTTAGGTTATGTAAAATATATGTACTTATACCATCAGATCATCTTTAGTCAGCCAAGCCTGAAATGTCAACACTTTTAACTATTTTGTTTGAATACACATCATTAAATATATTTTCTAAAAAAAATCGAACTGATCATTTTCACGACTTCGACTGCGGCTAAAATACCGCGACTCCGCGACTCCGACTTCGACTCCAACTCCGATTCCACAACCTTGGTTTAAATTATAGCGAATAATTTCAAAACCTTGGATGATCATTGTCATTCTTTATTTAATTTGTGACATACAGTGTTATGGTGGAAAATTTATGTAATGTTTTTAATATGTCAACGATTTCTCATATAGCTATACTTAAAAAAAAAACATTACACCAAATATGCATTATAAAATATTATCTGTTTAAGTAAATATACATGATTTTTAAATCTATATCCATGTTTCAGAATACTTATAATAACGAAATGAGTGATATCAGCAAAAAATATAGCTTCTGTAAGATATTCAACACGTGTTCGATTTGTCAACGGTAGCGTAGCTAAAATATTTTTCTCATATACCGGTTAGTAAGTGGATTCTCACGTTTTAAAGATTTTTACTGATATCGAATAGGTATAAATTAAAGTATCATATATTTTTTGTAAGTCTTCACTTGAAACATCTTTTTAAAAGAGTCTGCTAAGTGAAAAGTGTTGTCGAATGTGCGCTTAAACTTTAGCGTCATAATAATAAATCAGAATTGGACAGGAAAAGAAGCTTTGATGGAACAAACATGAACATTGCAATAACAACAAGATTAAAGATAATTTCAGCAGTTATACTACTGTCATAAGTAATATAATTATGTTTTTATTTATTATAGTTTGATGTTTTATATAAAATATAAAATATTAAACCTTAACCACTCACTTCAGTAATTCTAATCATAAGCTCAGTAATATTGTTTTATCATTATGGATCAGTCACTTTTAAGTTGTTAACCGTCAATAATTGGCGTTAAGGTATTATATTAAAAAATAAAACACTCGTTTATCTCTCGCGTTTCGTAGACTAGAAAAATACTTCTCTGCCGATGGGGGTCGTTTAGGGACCCCAGTGGTTTCCTCATTATTGACCTTATTCTTATGAATTTCAAAAAAAAAATAGTCCAAGGGATTTAAAATATCTCTGCATCATTCCTCATTCATTTTTTTCTTTATAAAAATCCGTGTTTTTTTAATAAACAATCATATTTTAAGTTGCGCGTAAAAAAGACGTCATTCCAGTACAAATATGAATTTGCAACTGACGCGTTCAGCCCAGTTATCTTACGAACGATCGGTGATAAGTGGGCGCTTATCTCGTTATCGCGTATTTATATAAACTTCAAAAGGTCCAAAAAACTATGATATAAGAATACCTTAATTATAAACATTGTATCACCCATATTAAAATAGATATTTAAGAAAATGTGGGTATTGGGGTCGCATTTCTTGAGCTTAGAACCGGAAAAGTTATACTAATTCCACATTCACTTAGTATGATCAGAACTGGTTTCACTGGCATCTGGCATCTGGCAACTGGTAACTGGCATCACGGGTTTCTCTTATCAGCTGATTAGTTGCAGCCTGTGTCACCGTTTGAACCTAAAAAAGGCACTACAATGTATTGATTTGATTTGAGGATTATTTTGAGTGATATAAAGTTTTCTTCTCAGAGCTTCAATCGCTTAGCAGTATTACGTTTCCGATCATATTACAGTAAATGATAATAAATGTGTTCGTTTGCTTAAATTTCTTCAATAAAATATATAGTGACATCTGAAAGCGAAAGCAAATAAATTTCGTACAATAAAGTCACATTTTTTCCGTTTGCAGTAAAACGATTCACTCAAATTCTTGTTTTTCGATATAACCACTAAATAAAGTATGCTTGGCTTACCTATATTTTAAAAGGCTTTAGTTAGCCTACCTTTTATATCCTTCAGCATCCGCCCAGGTATTACCGGATGAATAAACTTTCACAGCTCTAGAATACGCTCAGAAAGTGTTTACTAACTCAATATCCTAGAATGTATTTTATAAGGTAACATTTTAAACATTTTTTTCTCCATATAAATGAAATCACTTCCTCTTATTCATATAATGTGTATTTTTCTTAATATAGATACTATGACAACTGCCATATGGTATATTTCATGGAATCTTAGACACTATACAAAGACAATCAGTTCTTAGAAAGCTCTCAAGTTCACTGATAGCGGAATGCACTTGAATTTTTTATGTCTCAACATCTGGCTTTGATTAAATATAACATGTTGTTCGAAACAACTCTATGCATCTTAAATTGCCTAAAAGCTACCATAAATTATAACATTAAAAAATCGTTTTTAAAAAGCTATCAAAATATTACTCTCGGTTATGCATGAAGTTAATTAATTCATAACTAATTAAAAATATCATTAATCTATGTTGTATCCCTGAAATAAAGATTTATCTTTCTGCTTTTTTATTACAGAACAATAATTTATAACAGCCCTAAAAACATTGTATCATAAATATATTATTTCTGTTTAATTTTTTAAAAATATTATATTAATTAACTATACGTTACATTAAAATCAACTAGTATAAATACTTGAATGTCGACTGGTGCACACGTACCTAAAATAATATTTTTTCACCATAGAGCACCGCAGTAAAAAATATTTTTACGAAAACTGGTTTTCGTACTACAGGTAAAGTAGGAAAATTTGGTTAAGAAATCAATAGTGGTGGCTGAGCTAATCGTTTTTTATATGAACCGTTATTATGATCAGATAAATGGGTGAGTTTTTAGAATAGTAGCAACATATTTATAGATGTGCAGTAGTTAAACTTAAATAAAATTGACAAGTTCACTGACCACGTAACATCTTTTTGAATAATGATTTAGAATACAAACGTGGTTCTTAGGGAATACAAAAAGTTAGTTTATCTACAAACGTACGATTTATTTTTAAAAAACTTACAACTATTTAAATCTCAAATATTCTGTCAAAGTATCGATAAACAATTTTATCGTATACGCCTTGCAACACGAATGCTGGAGACTGTATCTGTAAACGGTCGTCTTGTGTATATTCCATGTCGCGTTATTAATAATTTTAACAGCCAGCCGCAGATAACTAATTGCCGGCTTAATTTTTGAAGATAGCGTGGAAGTTTGAAGTAACAACACACGTTGTATTTTAGAAGCGATGCATTTCATTACGTAAGTGCACGACGATAAAGATAACATTAATTAAACACATACGCGATAAAAACCAAAAAAAAAAGATATAATTTTTAGTGACGGGACGCATACCTTTCCATTTTATATGATGTCAAATTGTGTTAAAGAAAATTTATCAAAGCTCTAAAATCGTACTGGAGGCGACAAAATTTTATCCGTTTCAATATTATCACATAGCCTCACGGAAAACTTACAACTTGTGACATAGCCAGAATAAATACAAGTTAAGTCTTGAATATCTTGATGAAATCGATGAATTCATTCAATGATTCAGATTTGTCACAGCGACATAAATCCATAAATTAATAAAAACAATGAAACAGTCAAACACACCGACACTGTAGCCACTCGGCGAGTACAGCAAATATTTTAGTATGCAGTGAGATGTAGGGATTTCAATACCGGACGAATATATCAATACCGGTATTTTGATATTTCATATTAAATACTGGTATTTTAAATACCAATATATATATATATATACTAATATATATTATATATTTACAGTCAATTGGGGTTGCAATCGCAATACCAGACAAGTAAATCAAAATCTGGAATTCGATATTTCATATAAAGTACCGTCATTAAAAAATGTATCATAAACCAGTGGAGAGGAACTTGCGACCTCTTTGGCTACTCTGATGCGGCCTTTTGACTTGATCAAAATATTCACTTAAAAATATACACATAGTTTGGAAAAAGAGCGTTGTCAACCCATTATATGATCGACAGTCGAAAATAGGGGTGTCAACGTTTTCTTTACTGCGGCCTTATGTTGAACCAGATGGATGAATGTGGCCTTTACAAATGAAAAGGTTCCCTACCCTTGTCATAAACGGTTGACTTTCATAAATATCTTATAGTTTTTTTTTGTATAATAATAATACACAATTGAAAGACTTATCAATTCTGAAACCTGTCAATATTGACAAAACTTTAGCAGGTTTAAAATATTTCAATTCATCGCGAACAATTTTATTAAAATATGTCATGGCTTTTATACATATGAAATTCGATGTTGGCTAATTTGCAAAATGAATATTTTTGCATTTTGACAAAACAAGTATTTCGGTATTGAAAAAACACAATGGCTATCGGGATAAAGATTTTATTAATACCGGTATTGCAATCCCTAGTGGGATATTTATATGAAGCGGTTATAATGAAGTACAGCGTAGATTAATTTGACAAACATTTTTATATGTATAGTAGGATAGGAGCAGTGCCAGCGCGAGGCTATTTGACGCCCTAGGCAACGGTTATTGGCGCGGCCTCTTTTTAACACTTTTTCTCATTTTTAAATATCCTTGTCCTCTCTTAATTTGGAGCATATGGCCTCATAATGGAGGTATCTCAACAGAAGTTTTTCTATGTGAACTGTTACTCAGTCGCTCAGACTCTCTATTTCGAATCATATAGAAAAAGATACATAATTACAACAAACAAATACAAACATCAAAACAAAATAAAATTTACTATTATTTATTATTGTTAGAATATATAAAAATACTTTAATACTTTACTTATACGCCCCCTAATTAGGGCTTCCAATTAACCGGACTTTCCAACTAACCGGTTTTCGGTTTATTTCTGGCAATAAAACCGGTTAACCGGTTTAAACCGAAATATAACGTATTTTCATTAGGTAGGTATGCAAAAAAAAAAAATTCTGGATTTTTTAAAAAATATTTGTCATAAATGCTCCAATTATAATGAAAAATCGATATTTATCTAATATGTAGATGGAACACAGAAGGCATAATATTTATACATATATAATGTGCTTTTTTTTGAAAAAAAAGGTGACGGAACGCACTTTTGTCGAGTATTTTCTGAGAAGGTATATTATTTATTATATATTCGAATATCATTTTGATAGAATTAATGACGGCTTTTCATATAATGCATAGAAAATAAAACAAAATATACATATTTTAAAATAGAAAAAATTAAATTAAATTAAACATTTATTAAAATTTCGAGAAAAAAAGGTGCCGGAACGCCGTTCCGCCGCGTTACAGGGTACAAAAAGGCCCTGCATATATATATACAACAATGACAATCAAATCTGGAAAAATATTTTATGATAAAATATGTCAAATAAAAAAATACAACGTGATAATAAAACTCAACAAAAGAAAGATCTTCACATAAATGCATTGATTTTTTTAAGCATATCGACTAGATAGGACATCCAATGCTTAGACAAAAATATAGTAGAATACAAAAATATTAGCTTATGTCTCCACTCCCACTTTGAAGCATATACACTCAAACTATTATTTTTAACGAGAACTGCTTGTTACTCAGTTGCTCAACTCCCTCTTTTTTCGAAGAGAGAAGAGATTGAAAGTTATGGCTAGAACATGTGTGGCTGATCATTCTCACTAAATCATAGTAATTTAAGGGATAGTGGAATAGAATATTAGGCATCACAGACATCCATGCCATAGAAAAGAAATCTATGAACTGATTGCAAAAATCCGTCTGTACTGGGACTCGAACTCGTTTGGTCCGCAACCCAAAGAAACGACGTTGACCACTCGCCCGTGGACTCGGCGTTATCATGTTCATCATGATAAGACCATAATACTTAAATTATAATTGAGGATAACAAGCACAATAATAATTATATTTTATGATAACATCAATTATTTATTGGGTATATGTTATTTTCTGAACAATTATTTATTTATACATATAGGTATTATACGATACTAAAATTTTCATTTACGTATCACGTTCAAAATTACTTACATAATATTATATTCAAAAAATCATAGTTCACAGTGTGTTTGTTTATCTATTGCTCAAGAAAATAATTCGTAAAAAAACAATGCATCGAAAATGTTATATTTCACAAAACTACAAATTTGAATTCAAAAATTGTATCAATCAAAAATAGGCACCAAGCAAAGCTGTATTTGAATATATTTTTTATATTGTTCTAGTTAAGATATATATTGTGCTATTTACCTGAAAAATATCAATGACTTCTTAATTTTCTATAACCTCATAATCGCTGCGTATAAGCAATTTGTATATTACTGAGAAACTATCAATAATCTCATATTTTTTTTATTAAAAAGAAACATTTTTTCCGCATTAAAAAATACTTAAGTAAATATATTGGGATTAAACTCTACTGGGTCATAAAACATCCACTAGGTTTGTCCGTTCTATTGTTGATTATTTAACTTACTTCCTCGACCTTGTGAGACTGTAAAATTCTAGCCACATCTGGTATTAATTTAATGACAACTGAGAAAGGATGAGTACCTATAAAATACTACTGCATCTTTTGTGAACGTTTTGCAAACGGAAACGTTTGAAATTGACAAAAACCAACCATATAATTGAACAATACAGTAAAAGTGACATGGGACAAAGTTCTTGGAATAATTTTGACCCCCCGTTAGGTAAAACTTTACAATTAACTCTTGTGTATTAGTTTTCACATATTGCATTATGA
Organism: Himalopsyche anomala; assembly: GCA_031772345.1. Lineage (NCBI taxonomy): Eukaryota > Metazoa > Arthropoda > Insecta > Trichoptera > Rhyacophilidae > Himalopsyche > Himalopsyche anomala. Next base: position 16,050,521 of record CM062822.1, on the reverse strand, counting down.
TGCAGAAAAAAAGGTTCGTACAATAATTTAAAACGTCAGATTTAAAGCAGCGCGCTGTTGCATGGTTGATTTAATGACAAAATCAAGTAAACTTAGAATAATTATAATTCAATAATCATGCAAAGGAAGAATATATCTACTAACAAGCACACAAAAAAATAACAGTGGGTAAGGAGATGTATATTATTACTCATTAATTAAATTGTATACGTTTTAAAGTGGTACATAGTTATATATAGTATCCTTATTAATAGTTTTTTCAAGATTTATATGATTTGTCAAATTTACAATAAAGGTTATTGAGTGACGTGCATGTAAGAATCATTACGTCTTTTGATAAATAGTTGTCAATAATTACGAAAAAAATATTAAACTATTTGAAAAAGTCATATCTGTTCACAACATGGACAACTTTGAGAAATAATTAGATTTTTTTATAAAATTCATATGCATGTTTCTTGTGTTATGTAAATGGTTTCCGCTTCTACGCAGTATATTCATTGTAAAAGATTTTTCTTTTTGAAAAATAAAATGAAAAATAAGAAAAGAGTATTGTTGATAAAACGCGGTTAACCGCGTGAAATAAACCGGTTTTCGGTTTTTTTCAAAATATGCGATAAACCGGTTAACCGGTTTCGGTTTAAACCGGTTTGGAAGCCCTACCCCTAATGGTCTGCGCCTTAGGCGATTTCCTATTTCGCCTGTATGGTGGCGCCGGCCCTGGATAGGAGTCGTCAAAAAATATTAACATTAAAAAATCCCTACCTGTTGCGCTTCTACGAAATTAGATTTATAATCCTATGCAGAATCCATTGGCACAATAATTCAATTGAAACAAGAATGTATAGATACACACCGACTTACGCATACACACTATTAATCAAATCGGACAACTGATAGAACACAGAACACTGAGATAGCGCCCAACTCTAGACAAACACTGCAAAGATCAATCTATAATTTCCTGTTTATCAGTGTACTAACCTAATTTTCCGCCATAATATGATGATGTGTACATTGCAGTGTGGATGAATGCAACACATCAAAGGCATTTTATTGCATTTTGATAAATAATAATCATGATAAAAAAATTCGGCCCGTATGTGTTTGGTTATGCGTTGCATCAAATGAAATGTAAATAATATATGATAGTTTGTTGCGGAAAAATTCAAATATTTATACAGTCGAGAAAAACGTTCGTTCGTGTCTTACACTTGGTTGGAGGGCCTTGTGGATTACTCCAATTGCCCTTTCGTCTGATGTTGGGGTTTTTATTTAATTTTTTTTCCCCTTTTTAGTGTTGATTCCTGTCTCTTTTTATTGTAATTTTTTTTTGAGTGAGACAGGATGATCATATATATTGTTTTTTTTTTTTTTTTTTATAATAAACAAACAAGAATACAGTGAGAGAGAATACAATAGGAAAAGAAAAATAACAATAGAAAAAGAAAAATAATAATAGTAACAATAATATTAAAATAAAAGAAATTGCGTGCGAGATCGTGGTTGTTATTAGGTCGTTGTTTTGTTGGCGTTGGTTGACACTGTAGGGTGATTCATTTACCTCGAGCAGCATTATTATGTTTAGTGGAGAAATGCTTATCTGTTTGTGAATATGTATTTTTTGGGAATTTATTTAATTTTTTATAAATTCCGTGTAGTCCCTCTTTTTTTTGTTTTTTACCCTCGAGAGGATGTCGAGCCTACAGTGTCGGCGTGTGTCGTATGTCGGGGGTGGTTTATGACGTCACCCCGGTTTATACGCCATTTTGTGGCGTACCAGCATTTAGATGATGGGGTCGGGGGGGAGCTAGGGGGGTTTGAGGAGGAGAACTTTCCTTGGCCGTGCTATGTCGGTGTGTGGGTATTTTATGTAATCGTTTAGTAACGATTTGATAGTGTCGTTTGGGTGATCTGCCATGTCGCTGTAGAATTTCTTCGACAGCTTCATGACGTGTCCGAGTATGGTGTCTGTTTTGGTGTCTCTGTGGAGAGTGGTATTTCGAACGTACCAGGGTGCGCCTGTTATCATTCGTAGTGATTTGTTTTGTATAGTCTGGAGCGTCTGGATGTGTTTCATGCTTGCGTATGCCCATATCGGGCATGCGTAAGTCATGATTGGACGAGTTATCGCGGTGTACAAGAGTAGCTTGCTGTTTATTGCAAGTTTACTTTTGTGCCCAATCATCGGGTAGAGTTGGCCCGTGACTTGGGATGCCTGTTTTTTTTTTACAGATATATGTCTGTTGAAATTTAGTCGCGAATCAAGTGTGAGGCCGAGGTATTTTACCGTTCGTGCCCACGGAATGTCTGTGTTTCGCATCCGGATGCGTTTGATGTTCTTAACGTGTCTATTTGGCCTGCGACTGAAGGTTATTGCAGTGCTTTTTTCTGGGTGTATTTGAATGCGCCAGTTGGCGCACCAGGCTTGGATGTCCGCACTTGCCTTTTGTACAAGTGCGGTGGCTCTATTTCTGTTTAGTGATCGTGCTAGGATCGCTGTGTCATCTGCGTACTGCGCGACGATCGTTTCGTTTATCCCGGGTATGAAGGCGGGTATTGGGATGTCATGAGTATATAGATTGTACAACAGGGGCGATAAGGCGGACCCCTGTGGCACACCGGCTGTCGGCGTACGCGTCGTCGATAGTTCGCCGTTAACTTTAGCGCGGAAAGTTCTGTTGGTCATAAATGAGTTTATAATTTTTAACATTGGACTTTCGAGGCCGGCCTCGAAGAGTTTGACTATCATACCTTCTATCCAAACCTTATCGAAGGCTTTGGCGATGTCGAGAAATAGGCCGGTGGTGAAACATCGGCGGTTGAAACCTTCGCTGATGAATTCAACAACTCTGAGTAATTGGTGGTTGGTGGAGTGTCTGTGACGAAAGCCGTGTTGCTCATCCGGGATGAGTTTTTTTTCCGTCACAAACTCTTCCAGGCGGGATTTAATTACACGTTCCAATAGCTTTCCCATTGTCGGGAGTAGGCTAATGGGTCTGTGATTTTCTGGAATCTGGTGTGGTTTGCCCGGTTTCGGGATTAAGATGATGTCTGCGGCTTTCCAGGCGGGTGGAAAGTGTTGGACGGCTAGGCATGCGTTTATGATCGTTGTTAGTGCTTTGACACCGTTCTCGGGAAGGTGTTTCAGCGCATTGTGCTTTATTTCATCGTTGCCAGGGGCTTTACGATTGGATAAGCATTTGATTCTGCATTCAATCTCGCCCGTGGTTGCGGATGCGATGGAAGTCGCGGTCGGAGATGTTGTGATCTCTTCAGTGATTTTGATATATTTGGCGGTTACTGATTCTATGCGTGTTTTAAGCACGTGGTCGTTTTGATTGAATTCATTCGGAGAGAATTGTTTCTCGAGTGATTCCGCGAAAGTTTCTGCTTTTTCCGCGGCTGTGAAGACCGGGCCATTCGGACCGTTAAGCGGTTGGATGGGGCATTTTTTGTGTCTGACTGCTTTGCTGAGGATCCAGAAGGGATTGCTTCCTTTGGTCATACCCTTTAGGTATTTGCCATAGGAGGAGTCTCTGTGCTCCCGAAGTTCGATTTTGATCTCCGCGGTGAGACGGTTTTTGAGCGTTCTTGCTGTGGGATTGGCGTGCCGGCGCCATTCCTTAGCCGCTCTGTTTTTTTCCCGAATTAGGTTTTTAATTCTAATTGGGATATCTGGTCGGTGGTCTTCCACGGGGACTTCGGTCGTGGCGGATTCTTTCGCGGCGCGTATGGAATCCGTCAGACCGGCAATTGCTCTGTCTATGTCTGCCGGATTGGCGAGACTAGCAGAGCTGTGAAAATTGTCTGAGAAGTGAGTGCTGAAATCTTCCCAGGAGACTTTGTCTCTGGTTTTTTTCGGCACAATAGCCAGTGGATCGAGGGGGTCAGCTAAAAATAGAAGGACCGGCCGGTGGTCTGAGTTTAGTTCGTGAACGACTCTGATTTGCGGTGTGTGCGACATCGCTATTAATAATGCAAAATCGAGCACATCTTGTGTGTTCGTTGCAGGGTGATATAAGGTTGGCTCAGTTGGAGCAGCAATGACGGCGTTGTTATCTAGTGCAAATTTGTAGACGGCTCGGCCACGGAAGGTGGTCCGACGGCTATTCCAGGCTGAGTGTTTTGCGTTGAAGTCCCCAGCAATAACGGTGGCGGGGATATCATTCAACAGCAGATCGTTTAAGTCTGATGCTGCCAATGTTGATCGGTGTGTCGGAGGGCAGTATACAGATATTAACTGTATTTTGCCTGCATTTTTTGTATTAATACATATCGCGGTTGATTCTAAGTTGCAAGAGTTTAGTCGCGGTTTCTGGATAATAGCACAATGGTCGATGTGTGATTTTACTACGATGGCGGTTCCTCCGCCTTTCGCGTGCGTCCGGTCGGTCCGGTGCGTACTGTAGTTCGGGAAGTTAATCGGTGTCGCGGGTTTCAAAAACGTTTCATTGACGAGTAATGCGTCAATGTCGTGTGTTCTAAGGAAATTTTGCACTTCGATTTTATCGTTACGTAAGGTACCGTTTGCGTTCCAGAACGCTATCTGCAGTGATGTAGGTCTAGTTTTAATGTTGGCCATGGTTAGTTAGGGAGGTGGTCTGGTAGTAGAAGTCGCATACGCGAGCGATGGTTGCTTGGCTACGCGCGATTGAGTCCTGGAGTTCTCTTACGAGTTCTTCCAGGGCCCTGTCACGCGCGGCTTCGCGTGGGACGGGGGGAGTATAATGCTTGGTACTCACATTGGGTTTTGGTGTCGGTCTCCTTTGTGTCATGTCTGCAACTTTGGCTGCCCAAGGAGTGCTTGTTCGCTGTTGCTGATTTTCTCGTCCGGCTGAGAGGTCTTCGTATCTTCGTCCTGTGTTAGACGGCAGTGCCGGCCAGTTCTCGGCTCGCTGTATAGGTCTGCCCGCACGTGGATGGCGGGGGCAGCCCCGGTAGTTCGCCGGATGCTGGCCGGAGCAGTTTGCGCAAGTGGCTGGACCGTCCTCTCGTTTTTTGTTGCATGAGTCGGTGCGGTGGTCCTTGCCGCACTTCACGCATTTCGGCTGTGCGTGGCATCCAGTCTGGGAGTGTCCGAACATTTGACAATTGTGACATTGGCCGAGTTCGGTTTTCCGTTTCAGCGATTCTGCTGAAACGTTGTAGTTTCCAAGTTTTTGGATCGCAAATGTTCGAGAAAAACATTTCATATCAATGAATATATCGACTTTCCAACGAAATTATACACCACTTGTAAAGATCATCTGTACTGATTTCACAAATTATAATCTGAACCGATTTTGCTCATATAAAATAAAATTAGTACAAATGCTTTTTTTTATTTTTTAATGAAATTATAAACAGTTATCGCGATTACAGTACTACCCATAATGTATGTCGGTAGCTAGTAGCTACATAATAATGTATTTTTAAAGCATTGGCTGTTCTGAATTTCGGGCAAAAACAAATAAATTTGACAAGAAATGATTGTGGGCAAGACGATAAAACTTCGTTTCCTGATATGGTTCGGAAAAGACAATTAATGTACGTGCTCTGATTTTACGATTAGATAGAATGGTTTGCATATAGTAAGAAAATCTCCGATGCCTTCGGATACTGATCCGTACATCGCTTGACATGACTTGACATCGCTTCAATGTATAGCATGATGTTGTCCATTTGCGGAATCATACTCTTGGCCGCTGAACCGCCTGAAGGATTCGGTTGCAGTCGGCTTGAAATGGGAAACATTTAACGTATTTATTTCAATAAATATGAATCAATGAATGTTCAACCACCAATAACAGTAGAGTTACTTACTGATTATTATAATTAATTAAATACAGGGCTGTTGAGTCGTGAACAAAACCGTGACTCCTGGCATTTACAAACCGTAACTTTTAGTATTTTAATTTAAATAAACAAATGTCGCAATTTTTTACGACTCTGACTACCCAAAACATCACGACACCGCGATTCAAGCACCTCTTCTCCACTGCCCTGGTTCAACATAAAATATTAAGTATTTTGAAGTCAAATTTCATTTCAAAGTATGATTTCAATACATGTATTGCAATTCTAGCATTTAAAACTCAGCTTTTATATACTGAGGAATCCTTAAATATAACGTAACATAAAATACATATTGATTGATATTACAAAGCTTACCAACAATCATTATAAATGAGAAGTTTATAAAATAACTTTCAAGATCAATTTTCAATGCAAAGTCAAATTTAAACCAGTAAACTTTTTCTGTCTGCCGAGCAAACACGAGAAGATACATTTAAATAAAATAGTTAACGTGTTCTAAGCGAAGAATAACATCGTTATTGTTTCGTGGAATATTTATTCCACATTGAGAATTGAATATATTTACACAAATTTATCGCGATCGAGTAAAACTCAATTGCATGGTCTGCTAGTTGAAAATTTAAACTTTCATTCATTATTCATAAGAGAATCCGTTTGAGAATTTCATTCCTTCCATTAGTTTTTGTAGAAAAGAGGTTTTTATAAACTGAGTTCAATTTACAAAATTGTATCATGCTGATTTTACTCTCCAAACTTCTGAAATTGAAATATTCAGTTATATTAATCCAATTACAATTACTAGAAAATAATAAAGATTATTATTTCAACCGTATGAAAGAATAGCAATCGTAATTATAAACCAGAAAGATAAACGAATTATCAATTCTTAAAGAAAGGGTTCTTACTGTAATATGAATATCAAATACAATTACATTTTTTTTCAATGCAACAATTTCTTTATATCATTATTCCATTAGAACCATCTAAATATATTTGTAAATATGGCATGATATACAAAAAACGTACAATTTAATTAAATATTATAAATTTTGCTTTCTTACAAAATAAAAGTTAATTCAATCAATTTTTAATAAATTATCTTTTGTGATGTTTCACTTTTGTGCATCTCCTTATTAAATAAAGGAACAACGAGTTGATCTAGGTTCCACCGGTAAGGTCAAAAAAAATCACCCCTAAAAGTATGAAAGAGGTACCTAATAGAATTTTTTTTTCATGGTCATCACAGTATATTTCAATAAACTTATAATATAATGGTCGATAAACGCAAAATTTTGGACACGTATAAATTTACATTTTCAACTGAAAAATTGACAGTTATTCAAACAGAAAAAGCATTAATAAATGTTATAAAAAACCGTCTGCAAATTCTGTAATATTTCCTCATAAAACATATTCACTTCTCATGTGTATCATACTGCTTTATTCTTATATAGTTCCGTTGATCCATGATTTCCGAGGAAAAATATCTAAAGAAAGCACAAGGGTTGAAGAAGAAGAAATCCGACAATCAATCGGTTTTTGAAGTTAAAGGGAAACTCTTAGGAGCTTCAATTTTCCGAATTACACTTATTCGGAGATTAATTAATAATTGGATAGGTGTAATTGTCGTGCGTTTTATATACATATTTATAATTGATTGATTGAATTGGCATTTAATTGGTAAAACTCAATTGTAATAAGTTAAAAAATAATAATTTATTGAGTTCTAATTTTTAAAAAAATAGTTGATAGCTATTTCGGTGTATGTCTTCATCCAAACTAATAATAACAATAATGGTAACTAGATGTCATTGATATTGATAAAAATGTATTAAAATAAATTTGTTTTGACTCTCCTGTCCGTCATGAGATATCTCATATTTTTAAATCTTTATAATTATATATTAACATAAAAGTATTTACAAATATAATATATTACATTGCCAAAGTAACATTAAATATTTTCAAAATGTTTTGAATCACTAAAAATGATATGATTTTTTTTCAGAGCATTGAACGGATTATTAAAATATGTGCTTGAACTGATAAAAACAAAACAAAAAAACCAGCAATGTGTTTTTGTTAAAATAACCACATACAATGCGTTTAATAAAGCTTTAAATCGTGTGCTCAAATCAAGGCTTATAAAATGTGTGTTCGGGTATTTATGTTTCCCATACGCCATGCCCTCAATGTATGTAGCAGTCCCATCTTTATAATAATATTATAATGCTAATATTTCGAGATGACTGTGATTTTACTTTTTAGTATGCCAGGGATTACGCCGAAAAAATCGAGAAAAATAAAAGTCGAAAATAATAATACAAAGTGACCTACATCTTTTGGGGGCGCTTTTACGGAATGTGTCCTTGCCGGAGTAACATTTAAACCCTCCGCAACATTGCGTGACTTGAATCTGCGACTAGTATTTTTTCCATATTTTTTTAGCAGAGCTGCTATATTAAAATACAAATGTTGTCATTTAGCAGAATGCGCCGTCATATTGCGAGGCCAGAACGCGTTTGGGTTTCCCTTAAAATTGAGGAACGGGGGTGATAAAATGTTATGAAACTTTGCAATTTACGTCGAGGTGTTTTTGTTTCAGCGCCACTGTTTATCATTTTGACGTTTCGTTTCCATTTCCAAATTTGAAAAAATATTCGCAAATGCTAATTGTACCCGTTTCAAATATACAAATGTACGAATAGACATTCTGTGTTGAAAATATTAAAATTGAATACATTTCGTGCATAAGATTAATTAGATAATATAGTAATAAATTTTGGTAATTTCGAGCATTGCGATATATTTTGACAATAGTATCCATACATTGTCAAATTAATAACATGTTTTTTTTTAAAGTTAATGAATATTTTATATTTAATGATATTATACGAACTCATTTTCACAATTTCATCACCATTCGAATATTTTTTGAAACCAAAATAACGACCAAGAAATCCAAACACAGTCACATATTACGCTCGGCTCTATGAAAATTTTCTTGAAACTGACCACTTGACTTATACACATTTATCTAAAAAAATGCATAAGAAGTATACAAATATTACCGTGACTTTCTCAGCTAATTAGTTATTAAGTTATCTGTGTACTAGTAAAATTAAAGCATCTTTTAACGGGGATTGTTTATAGCGTACAAAGTTTTCCAGTAGAAATATAAAAAATCGATTAAAACCATCTGTATTGGTTATTCGTATTTCAAAATTTATACCCAAGAGCCACAGAGAGACAATATATGCAGCAGTTTTCTTGGGTGTCGATGAATGATTAAGCCACATCAAGTTCATCCAAACTTAAACATCCTCAAATCATTTTTTTAAACATAATGTGTAAAAATAATAAATGTTTTATTATTTTTATTATAATGCACATTCCACCAAGTATTGACAGTGAACACC